>JAJMZS010002984.1:0-82460 GCA_023807205.1 Isotricha prostoma | reverse complement strand
TCTTAAAAACAAATATTCAGAAGATTTAAAAAATGATTTAATTAATATTGAAAATGTAACCTCAAGTTTTGAAGAAGTTAAAAATCTAGTAATCAATTATATAAAAGATGATAAATTAGATATTGAAATTGATAATTTAGACAAACCAACAGATTATAATTATTGTTTTAATTTTGAATATATTGAAAAAAGTGAAGATTTAATATGCCCTTATTTATATCAAAAAATAATGGAAAATACAAAAGTAGATCATTCAGAAATAAATGAATTTAATCAATTTTTATTAAAAAATTTTGGTTTAAATGAAAATATAAATGAATTAATTAATAAATTAATCAAAGTAGGAAAAATTTCTGATAAAATAATAGCCAAATTTTGGGCAAGAGTTTATACTTTTGAATCACCTTTTTATTCAAATTTAAATTGGAATTTAATGAAATTAAAATTTAAAGAATATAATACTTTTATACAAATATTATATTCTGGATTAATAAATTATTCATATAAAGATAAAAAAAGTTTATTTAGAGGTTCAATGATTTCTAATAAAGAGATGGGAATAATTGAGGAATTATATAGTAAAAAAGGAAAATCAAAAACTTTTCATCCTAAAGTTATGATGTATTCAAGAACTTATTTATCTTTTAGTCTCAATGAAAATATTGCAAAACAATTTGTAAAATATCAAAATGGATATTCTAGTGTATTATTTGAAGTTTTAAATAATGATAAAAATAATAGTAATGCAATATTATCCTCTTTTTCTGTTTTTTCTGGAGAAGAAGAAGTATTATTTTTCCCATTTTCTTCTTTTTTGGTTAAAAAAATTGTTTTTAATAAAACACTAAAGTTGAAAAAAATAATATTAGAATATTTAGGTGTCTATGAAAAAGTTATTAATGCAAAAATGAAATCACTGGAAGATGAATCAGAGTTAATAATAAAGAATATTTCAGAGAAATCTAATTACATAAAAGAAGTTTATGAATCAGAGACTATGTTAAATAAGAATAATATGGATGAAAAAAATGTAAATAACAATTTTACAAAATTAGAGTCTATATTTATAAGAAGTATTATTAAAACAAATAAAGAAGTAATTGAAAGAAAAAAAGAAAATATTGAAAATAAATATTATGAAAAAAAATAATGAATAAAAAATTAAAGTATTATTTTTAATATAAAAAATTTTAATTTTAAAAAATATGAAATAATTATTTAAAATATAAAAAATTTGTGAAAAAATATTTTATGAAAAAAAATAATGAATAAAAAATTAAAGTATTATTTTTAATATAAAAAATTTTAATTTTAAAAAATATGAAATAATATATTTAAAATATAAAAAATTTGTGAAAAAATATTTTATGAAAAAAAATAATATAAATAAATTTCTCATTTTTTTGCACTATATTTTAATAAAAATTGTTTTCTTTGCGTATAATTAAATGAAAAAGACCACTTATATGTTAATTTTGATAATTTTAAATTAACAGAAATAAAATATAAATATCATAATCATCTTTTAAATGAACTATCAAAAAAAGGTTAAGATGTTGATATTAATAATTTTTATGAAATAATAAAATACTTATTTTTTAATCCAAAGGAAAAGAAGAATTTTATTAATATAATGATGATAATGAAAAAATTTATTTTTGAGATATATTTATTATTATGTAATACAAAGCTCAAATCAAAGATGATAAATGAAGATGTTGAATATGTTTAATAGTAATGTATTATTTGTTTAAGCAATAAGAAGTACTAATTCTCCATATGCTATTATTATGATTCTGAATGAGAAATAGGGTCAAATAATTTAAATGAAAGGAGTGATTGAGGGGTTGAAATTGGAATATGAAACTATTTTTTTAATAATAAATTTAATATTATTTAATATTAATATATAAAAATTTACAATAAAAAAAAAAAAAAAATGGTCTATAGATTGAGTTGCTTTAAAGATTTTTTCTAATATTAACAATTTTTTCTATCATTCAAAATCAATTTTTTTAAATATCATTTTTCCCCCTATAAAAATATTATCTCTTTTAACCTTAAATTATTGAAAAGATTTTTAATATTTTCATCTAATAATCTTTAAAACAATCTAATAATTCATTATTCCAAAATTATAAATAATTTACTGGCTCAATTACAACAGAGTTTAAATAATTCAAAGTTTTTTTATCTTCAAAAATTAAAAAATATTAAATTGTGATATTGAATACCGTTTCATAAAATACAAGAATAAAAAGTATCTTAGATTATTTAAAAATGGGTATTAATGATAATTACTTTAAGCTAAGAAAAGCATATTTCTCTTTCCCAAATAAAAGAGAATCATTTTTAATCAAATTCATTTTAAAATCTATTATTTTTTTTCAAACATTTTAATACTAAATGCGTATTATGTGATAAAAATAATTACAAAAATCACATTTTTTGTTTCTTGTGTTAATAAAGGAGTTAAAAAATGGAAAGAAAAATATATTGAAAAATTAAAATCAAAAATTATCAGAACAAGAAAATGAATTAGTAAATGTTGATGAAATTTAGGATGTTGTTATTTTATGTATTTTTTAATCCTAAAAAATATATGAAAAACATTTAAGAAGATTTGATATTATTGAAAAATATGGTTTTTGATTCATATATATTATTAGGTTCAAAAATAATAAGAAGAAGATAAAAAAGAATTATAAAGTGTAGTACCAAATGAAGAAATATTTATATTAATTAAGGAATAATAAATATAATATGAATTTGAACAATTCCAGTAAAAAGTGCTATTATATGAGTCCAGAAATGAAAAAAGAAGAACTAGAAAAATCTAAAACAGAACCAAATAAAGAAGATAGATGAAACTCAGCTGAAGGAGGAAGAGGTAAGGTAGTGCAGAGCAGAGATGTGGATTTGGTTAATTAAATAATAATTTTAATTATTTATTTAATATAATATAAATAAACTTCATTATTAAAAATAAAAAAATTAGTTTTTTTTATTTTCTTAAATCTTTAAAAAAAAGTAAAAATTAATTTTATTTATTAATTAAGCAAATTTATCTGATTCATATATACAATCAAACTCACTATATTTATTTATTTTTTTTAATATTTGTTAATTAATAAGTTCATTGTTAGAATAATTTTAACATTTATTAAAAAATTATATTTTTAATAAAGCGACGAATTCTTTTATTTTTTGCTTTGAATATTTGAATATATATTAGTATATATTTCCATATTCAATGCTTTCAATATATTAAAATTATATTAATGGTAAATAAAATAAGTTATATAAAAATATTTTTATGAAATTTAAAAAATAAAAAAAATGTTATCAATAAGTGGAAAGGAATATAATATAGAAATTTTATTTCAATATGAAACATTAAAAGAAGTTTTAATAGCATTAGCAAAAAATAATTTAGAAATAAAAGATAATATTGATTCTCTACAAATTAATGAAAAAGAAAATAAAAAGAAAATAGAAGAATTAGAAAACAAAATTAAATCAATGAATGAATATAATGAACAAAAATTTAATAATTTAGAAATTAATTTTAAGGAAATTCTAAATAATTTTCTAAATCAAAATGATAACAAGAATAAATCAAGTGAACTATTACAAATAGAAAAACTAAAAGAGAAACAAAAAGAATTATATTTAACTAATAATAATGATAATAATGATCAGGACAAATTAATATCTCCAAATATATTAAACCAATTTGAAAAAAAAATAAAAGAAAATCAAATGAGAATTGAAGAATTAGAAAAGAATACAAAAGATTTCTCAGCTCAAACAGAAATAAATGATTTAGAAAATTTAATAGAAAAAAAATTTAAAGAATATAATATTAAAAATGAACATATGATAAAGAATCTTCAATCTAACTTAAATGATTTAAATGAAAAAAATGAAACAAATGAAAAAAAAATAGAAGATTGTTTATTAAAATGTTCTAATTTAAATGTATTAGAAGAAATAAAAGATAGTGGAAATGGTGATATTGATGCAACAAAATTATTAATTAAAGCACTTGAAACAAAAGTTTTTACAAAATTTAATACTATTGAAGAAAGATTTAAAAATATTCAAATTGAATATATGAAATTAAAAAATTTCACTGAAGAGCATACTAATTTGATTGATGAATTAAAGTTAAATATTCAATTAATAAAAGATGATTTTGAAAAATTAAAAAATACATTGAATAATACAATTAATAAGTTGAATAAAAAAGATAATTCTTTAGAAAATAAAATTAAAGAAATAATGGAAAATAAACCAAATATTAATTCTATAATAGATGAAAAGATAAAATTATTAGAAGATGAATTTTCAAAAATTAAAATTAATGCAAATTTAAATTCAAATTCAAATAAATTACCTGAAAAACATATAAATTCAGGAGTAAATTTATCAATAATAGAAGATAAAATAAATGATATCCAAAAAAAAATAATAGAATTAGATAATTTAATAAAAAACAACACAAATGAAAAAGAAATAGAAAATCTAAAATTAACATTAAAAGACTTAAAATATGAATTAGAAAATAAGTTAACACAACAAGATTTAAAAGAATTATATGATAATCACTCAATGAATTTAAATGAAATAAACTCATTAAAAGATCAAATAAATTTAATTACTAAAAATAATAAAAAACTTTTTGCAGAAATAAATCAAAAATTAGAAAAACATTCAAATCAAAACAATACAAATGAAGTAAATAACAATCAATCAAAATCAAATGCTCAAAATCAATATCAAAACGAACAAGAAATAAAAAATTATGAAAAATACATTTCAATAACAAAAAATCTATATCAAGAAATAGAGAAATTAAAAAAACAAAACGAATGTATACAACATGACATAGATGAAATATATTCTCTATTAAAAAATATTCCAACTAACGATGATACAAAAGATTTAGAAAATCGAATATTAAAAATTGTTGATGAATTCAAACAAGTTTCTCTACGTAAATTCTCAGATAAATATGAAACAAATAGAGCAATAAAAACAATCGAAATAAAAATAAAACAATTATCAGAAGAGAAAAAAATAGAAAATAGTGAAAGTTGGTTACTTGCAAATCGTCCTTTAAATAATTTTAAATGTGCATCTTGTGAAGCAAATATTTCAAATTTAAATCCAACAAAAGAATATTTACCTTGGAATAAATTACCTTTAAGAGAAGATAAACAATATAGAATGGGTGCAGGATTTAGTCATAAATTAAATATGTTAAATCAAGATTTGATTAATTCAAAAGATATTTCTTCTGATAATGAAATAAGAAATCAAAGATCTTTATCTGGACTTAAAAATAATTTCCAAATTAATAATCAAAGTAATAAAAAAATTAAATTACCTAAAGTTGATTCTAAAAATAAATTTATTTGTTTAAATGAAAATATTCCTCCTGTTTCTGATGGAGAAAATAATAATTTTGATGAGAAAAAAGATATAAATGATACTCCTAAAATTTTGAGAATTTATAAACATAGAAAAAATGGAAGTACTGGGAATAATGAAGAAAATTACAGTATTAGTAGTCAAAATTTAATTGCAAGTAATGAGGGAAATGGAATTATTAATAATAATGGAAGGTTTAATAATGAAAAAGTTGACTAAAACTTACTTCATTATTATTTTTTTGTATATTAATAAATAAGGTTTATTTTTATTTTTTTTAATAAAATTTTATAATATTTTCAAATTTAAAAAAAAATAATAAATTCATTATTTCTTTAATCCAAAATCTAACTTTATAACACTATTTTTATTTTTTTCAATAACATTTTTACATTTAAAACATTTTTCTTCTTTTAAACAATCTTTAATACAATTTTTACAAAATAAATCACCACATTTAAGAACAAAAATAACAAAATCAGGAGGACTTGACCCACATTTTTTACAAAAAAAATTTTAATGACATCTTCAATTTTTTTAATCTTATCTTCAAATTCTTTAATTTCTTTATTAACTTCTTCATTACTTTCATTTTTTTCATCATCATCATCATTAAAAATATTATTATTATTATAATTAACTTCAATTTTATCATGTTTACCATAACATGTATCATTATAAATACATCTCCCATTAATTTTTTTTCTAGTGCATTTAAAAACTTTTCTAAAATTTTTAACATGATAATTAAATTCTACTTTACTATGAAGATAATGACAAAAAATTCCATAAGGACAAAGTTCAGGTTTATATTCACTTTTTGAATTTTTTTGTGCATATTCACATCTTTTATTAATATATCTAAATAATTTTGGCGGTCTTCTTATTTCATCTTTATTATGATAACAATAACATAAATGAGTATCTTTCATACAATCTCTACCTAATTTACATTTTAATATTTTAAAATCATCTAAACTAAATTGAGTTGGTATCTCAAAATGTTCTAAATAATTTTCTATATGTAAAGTTTTACATTTCATTAATTTTAACATTAAAATACAAATATCTTCTTTTTGATAATCATAAATTAATCTTAAATCATCTCCTAAATTATGAGCATAAGGACATAAATTATTTGAACATTTTTTATTTCTACATATAATTGTTTTATACATTAAACTATGATATAATATTTCATTATTATTTCTTGCATAAATATCTGAATTAATATTATTATTATTATCCCCTAAAATAGGAAGATAATTATAAAATCCTTGTATATCTTTTATTAATTCTCTTCTTTTATCATATTCGTTTTGATAATTCCATTCACTTTCATTTTCAAAATTATTTTTTACTTTATATGAAAGAATAATATCTTCATGTAATTGTTGAATGTCTTCTTCATAATTCATTTCATTTATTTCAGTTAATCCTTGATATTGTCTATCATTTTTGTTTTTTACTTCTTTTAATGTATTTATTATTATATATTCTCTTTTTATCATATTCATTATTTCAAATATTGTTCTTGAATCATTTAAATATATTAATTTTATTATTTTTAATATTTCATAATCTTCCAAATCTGTAAATACACGTTTAATATCCATAATTATTTCTTTATTTGTAATATAAAATGGATCAATTTTAATATTATCATTATCATTATTGTTTTGATAATTCATAAAATTAAAATTGTTATTTTGTCTATTGAAATAATTATTATTATCATCATAATTCCTATCACCTCTTCTAAAATATCCCTTTTTTTCATTAAATTTTTGTCTATTATTATTATTATTATTATTATTATTATTATTCATATAACTATTAAATTGAATATTTGGGCGGACATTAGATTTAAAATCTTTTTTATTTTTCATTTGCATTGCTGAAAATGTTGGAATATCATCTTCTTCACTATCTTCTTTTTCTTTTTTTTCTTCTTTTTTTTCTACCTTTTTTTCTCCTTTTTTTTCTTCTTTTTTTTCTTCATTTCCCATAAATATGTTATTTTTATTTTCCATATTTTCTTCAATTTTATTTCCTGAATTTAAAATATTTTCTAAATCATCTAATTTTTTTTCTTCTTCTTTTTTTTCAATGTTATCTACAGATGGGAGTATTTTTTTTTTTTCTGGAAAATTATCTTTTGGAAATGGATTATTTGTCATTACCATTGACATTTGTATTGGAATTTTTTTTTCATTTGATTCTTCAATTTTTTTTTCATTTTCTTTTTCTTTTTCATTATTTGAGTTATCACTCATTTTGTCTTCTAAATCATTATCACTATCATTACTCATTTTAATTTAAATAAAGTAATATTTCTATTTTTTTTATATGAGAATTTTTATATATTTTTTTATTTTTCTTGAATAAATTTAAAAAAAATATATAAAAGATAAATGAAAATAAATAAAATAAATCCGTGTTAAAAAATAATTAAATTTTATTATATTATTTCAAATTTTTGTGGGAAAAAAATTTACAATTTAAATAAATCTTTATATTTTATTTAAATGAAAAATTAAATATTGTTTTTTTAATAATAAATGCTATTTAATATCTTTTTTTTGTCAAATAATCAATATGAATTAAGTAGATTTTTTCATTGAAAAAATTCTACCAATATGTAATTTACAATCCTTTCCCTTATTCTTTATAAAGATAGGTTAATAGAATTAATTTCCTATCTTTATAAATTATTCAATATCTTAAAAGATTAAATCTTTTAATTAATATTTATAAATTTCAAAATAAATTCATGTTTTGTAAAATAATTCATTCATATTATTCCTTTTGTTTTAAATTTATAAAAATAAAAGGATTATATAAAAATATGAATGAATCTAAAAAAAATTAATAATCTCATTACAATTTTTTAACATTTTTTTTTTAATATATTAAGTAATTTTGATTTTGCTTTATTTGAATTTGAGGAAATTTTTGGTAATTTAATTATTTGCAATTTTTTTGGTTTAATTTCATGTTCAAAATTATTTGATAGTAAATTATCTAAATTAAATTCTAATTCTAAAAAAATCTTATTTAATTCACTTTGATCAATTGAAATTTCTTTATCATTCGGAATCTTTATATTTTGCATTAAAAATTTTATAGTTTAATATTATTATTTTTATCATTTGATTTAAATATATATTTTATTTTATTGATAATATTTTAATAATTTAATCATTTATGTAAAAAAATTATCTTGCATATTTTATATTTATTTTTATTTATAAAGAAAATTATATTATAATAATATAATAATAGAATAATTTATTTAAATTCTTCGCTTATTAAAAACATACAAGAAAAATATGTTTTATTTTTTTCACTAAATAAAATATTTTTTAAATTTCTCAAATACATGAAATAATTATATAATTCATCATTTCTTATTAAATTATCTTTATCCATTTCTAAGTAGAAAATTTCTCCTAAAAAAGATTTAAAACATATTTCAAAAAATTTTCTATAAATTATTTCAGCAGTATTACAAAAAATATTAAAAACATCAATAGGAGGAACTAATGAATGCATTTTAATTAATTCATTAATTTGTTTAGTTATATCTTTAAGTGAAATTTTTTGATTTTGATTTTGGTTTTGATTATCATTTTCCTTTGGTTTAGGAATTTTTTTACACAATAAATTCTTATTATTAATCATTTGTTTTGTTAATATATTTGATGATTGAAATTTTGGAGTTTCTAACAATTCTTTACCCACTAAATAAACATTTCTATATTTATTTTTTTCCATTTCTTTTTTAGATGTTTGTTCAGTTGAAACTGATTCAACTTTATTTATATTATTTGATATATTATTATTAAAATTATTACTATGATCTTTATTTTGAAAAATGTTAAATGAATTAAAATTCTTTTCTGTTATTTCATCTTGAGATTTGTTTATTTTTGTTAAATTTAATTGAGCCAAAACATCTAAATGTCTCTTTTTTTGATTTATAGAATTAGAATTATTTAATTTAGGAAATGAAAGAGTATTTGATAAATTATTTTGGGTAAAAGAAAAGTTTGCTAATTCTAAATCAAATTTTAGTTTATTTTCCTTTTGTATAGTCATTAAATTATTTGTTACAACAGATTTTTTTACTTTTTGTAAATTCAAAACATTATTTTCAAGACTGATAACTTGAAGAAATAAAATAATACTTTCTTCAATAAAATATGAAGTTCTTATTTTAAATTCATTTATTAATGAATCAAAATTAGCACAAACTAAATTTTTTTTCATTGATTCTTGTTCTGGAATAAGTATATCTAAAGTTTTTAATTTTTCATATAATTTTTTATCTATTTTTTTCCTTATTTTATTATTTTGTTTATATATTGCAGTATATTTTTCATAAAACTTTTTTCCGCATAAATAAGCATATAATAAAATATTTTCAACTTGAGGATTTTCTTCTTTTTGAGGGTCTAAACAGTCTTTTAAAATATCTAGTAAACCTAAAAATCTTTCAATTAAAAATTTAGTTTCTGACAGAATTTTTTTTTGTATAAAAACTATTATCTTTTTTAAAATATCTTTAGATACTTTTTTTTTAAAAAAACCAGGATTTTCAAATTTAGATAAATTAAAAGTAATAAATGAATTTAATATTGGATTAATTATATCAAAACTAATAATACTAGTGTCAATATTTGATGAAATTGATTGAATTAAAGAGTAATTTATATAATAATATTCATTATGTTTTGAATGATAAAGTGGATTAAGTAATCCTGAAAGTAAATTTTTAATGGGTAATGATATTGAGAGAAATGTAATTTTTATAAAATGTTCATTAAAATCTAAAATGCATTTTATATTATTAATATTTTTCAATTTTGATAAATTTAATATACAATTTATTTTATACCCAACATTCATTTTTTTATTAAAAACACATAACAATTAAAAATAAAAACTAATAATTAAAATATAAAGGAAATCAAATTAAAATATATCAAATAAATAATAAAGATAAAAAAAAATGGAAATAAAAAAGGAGCCAAAAGATAATAATTCAGATTTAGAAAATTTCAATATAAATGTAAATATAACAAGACCAAAAAGTGTATCTTTTGAAATAACACAAAATAATGAAAAAAATAATATTCAAAATTATAAAAGAACAAGATTTTATTCAGAAAATATTCCTTCAAATTTCGTACCAAAATTAAAACCAATAAAACCTGAAATTAAACCAACTCCAATGAAATTAAATCATATAAATTATAAAAGAAATCCAATAATTATAAATGAAATTTTAGAAACAAATGAAAATATTTTTGCAAGTTTTGAAAAAGAAGAATTTTCTGATTTGAGTGAAACTGATAGTGATTTTTCAGAAGATGAATATGAAAAATTAAATTTTGAAATTATTGAAAAAAATAATAAACCTAAAAAAAATAAAAAGATTAAATGTAAATATAGTTTTATTCAAAATTTAAAAAAAGAAATGAATAAAGTTAAAAATGAAATGAAAAAAGAAAGGACTTTTTCTTATAATGATTATGATTCTATACAATATAAAAAAACTATTTTGGAATTTTTCTTAGAAAAAGAAAATAAAAAAGAAAATGGAAATAAAATTAAAAAAGGTTTTTGTATTTTAGATGTTTTAAAACAAAATAGTCCTCATATTGAGTTTTATAAACAATTAAGTTTTGATCAAGAATTTATTTTGTAAATTAATGTATGAAGTTATTAACAAATATTAATTATAAATAATATTAATTTAATTTTAGTTATGTATAAGAAAATTTTATTTTGATAAAAAAAAATTTAAATAAAGTGGGTTATAATTATTATAATTATTAATTTTTACAAATTTAAGAAATTAAATTTTTTTATAATTTTTTTATTTATATTTTATAATTTAGATTCAAATTCATAAATATTATTTGATTTATTAATATAAATTTCATTACTATTAATTTCTTCATTTTCATCTGAAAATACTTTATCGATATTTTTATTCAATTTATATTTTGTTTGCATTGATTTTACAATTTGGTCTAATTTTTTAATATCATTACAAATTAATCTTTTATTAAAATGACTGAATAGGGAATTTTGTGATATTTTCATTATATCAATAAAAACATTATTAATTTCACTATCAACATCATTTATCATATTATCAATATCTATAAACAAATTGTTTAAGATTCTTATTATTTTTTTATTATTTAATAATATATCTAAAATATTTTTTTTTTGAATTAATATATTTATTTCTTTAATTCTAAGTTCTTCTTTTATAATATCAATTAAATTTTTCCTATTTTTATATGAAATTGTATTAATTAATAAATCATTAAAATCTTTTAATTTTAATGATCCATCTTTTTCGTTTAATAAATTAATAATTAATCTAATTTTATGTTCATAATTTTTATTCGAACTTATAATAAGTGTAAACAATACTTTTTTAAAATCAATATTTCCTTGTCCTTCATAATCAAATAATAAAAAAAGATTATCAATAAATATTATATCATGTTCAATATTTGTTATAGACATAAATTCTTTTAAAATATCTTTATTTACATATTTATTCTTCTCAAAAAACCATTTGTAATCTTGAAAAAAAAAAATGAGTTTTTCAATTATATATGATTTATTTGTCCATAACCATTTTATATTTTGTATTTTAATTGAAGATTTTAATGAATTCTCATTATTTTTAACTAAAATAAGCTGTTTTAAAAAGTTTTCTTTTGGTTTTGACTTTTTAATTAAAAAAGTATATGATTTATTTTGTTTTAATTTATCTCCATTTTTTAAAGTAAATAAACCTGATAATTTAGGTTTTATTTTTCCTTTTGAATAATTATTATTAAATAAATTATATTGTTGGTTTTTTTTATCATCTTCATCAATTTTATGATTCATATTTTGAATGTAATTTTTAATAGATTTATCTAATTTTAGCTTAAATAAATTTTTATTTTTTGAATTTAATTTATTATTATTATTTTGTATATTGAATGTATTATTATTTATTTTTTTTAAATTTTTTCTATCTTCAACTGATATGGCATTTAAAATAATTTTTAATGAAAGATTTGAATTTGATAATTCAGAAGGCATTTTTCTTAATGTACTATTTCCTCTTTTTTTTATTTTCTTTTCATCATTTAATAAACTATTTTTCGAATTAAATGTTGGTAATTTTGGGATTACACTAAGACTTCTTCTTTTATTTTTAAAAAGATTATGTTTTAATGGGAATGTTTTAATTATTGAATCATTATTTGAATTATATTTAGGAAGCATTTTTTTGATAATTTCAATTATTAATATTTACATATATATTTAAACTTTATCAAATATTTTTTAATATTAATAATTTAAAATGAATAAAAATATAATAATTACAAATAAAAATAATTAAATGCCTATTGATTTAGGAAATGATATAAAAACTTTTTTACTTTATTTATTAGGAGATGTAAAAAGTAATATTATGCCAATAGCAAAATGTATAATAATAAAAACAAAAAATAGAAAAACAAAATTTAAACTTAGAACACCAAATTATCTTTACACATTAAAAGTTGATGATGAAAAAAAAGCAAACAAAATAAAATCTTCTATTCCATCAAATATAACAAAAATTGAAATAAATGAAAAAAAAAATAAAGAAAAAAAATTTAATTCTAATAAAAAACATTAATTATTATAAATAAATAAATTTTTAAACCCTTTAAAAATAAAAATAATTATTTTAAATAAAAACTACACTTTTTTATTTATTAAATTTTTGTATTATCTTTAATTGCTAATACATAAGTATCTCTGCAAATGTTAAATAATGTTTTATTCATTCATGATAAAATTATTAAATCTTGTATTATTAATATTTATTACACATCTATTGAAATTATTTTCTTCTATTGGATATAATTTTGGAGAAACAAATCTTTTTTTTTCATTTATCAATTTATTAAATCTGAATATTCTTTTGATGGTTTTTTTAATGAATTTTTTTTTAAATTAAAATAAAGAAAAGAGTAAAATAATTTTTCATTTAGAAAAGTATTTTATATATTTAATTAATTTTTATTAAATATCCATTTATTATATTTAAAATTTCTAACATAAGAATAAATATCTAGATATTTATAATAATAAACAAGTATATATATTACTCCTTGAAATTTTACAGAAACATACTTTTTTGAAAATCTTAATATTTTTTTTTCTAAATTTTTTAATATTTACTCAATCTTCTATTATTTGAATTATAAAAAACCTTTTTTAAATAACTTAACAATTTAAAAACAATTTTCCTTTCACTAATCCCAATAGTAATTTTATTAATAATTTCAACAATATTTTTTTCTTTGTTTTCCCCTTCTTTAACGATTTTATAAATAAATTCAGTATTTTCAAAACAAATATCTAAATCTTCTTTATTAATATAATCTAAAGGAAAAGTTACTTTAATTAAAAGACCATTTCCCACAAAACGAGGAGAAGAAGTAATATAACCAATACGATCACTTTTACAAAAGTTAAATTTATTAGAAAAAATATCAATAATTTCAAAATATTCATTTAATTCATTTTGAATATTATGTAATAAAGGTTTATCATTTAAAAAAAATTTTAAATGGTCTACATCATTTATAATAACAAAAATATGTTCTTTTTTAAATTTAATTACTCCTCTATGAAAAGGATAACCAATATCTAGATTAAAATTTTTCATATCATCTTTATGAAAAAGCATTAATTGATTTTCTTCTATTATTTTATTTGTTAAATCTTTTTGATTTTTTTCAGTTAAAGAATAATAATTACCAAAATTTGAATTTATTGTTGATAAACTATCTATAAATGTTAGGATTAATTCTTCTATTTTATCATCTGATGATTCATGATGAGTTGGAAAAAAAAAATTTTCTATATTTCTCATTAAACATAATGAAATATTTATTTTTTTAAATTTATCTTTTGGAACAAATTGTATTTTATTAAAATCATATTCATCTATTTCATCTTCTTCATATATTTTTTCAAAATAATTATTTTCTGGTATTTTAAAATTTTGAGATTTTGAAATATAATCAATAAAAAAATTAGAAAATATTTTATAATCATCTTTTTCTTTTATTAAAATACCAAAAGGATTTAATTGATTATTCATATAAAAAGACATTAAATAATTGAATGTTATTCCAGATGGACTAATTTTATATTTATAATTTTCATAATTATTATCATATGATATTTTTAAAGAAATGTCTTTTGTAGATTCTGAAATATTTAATTTTTTTAAATAAAGAGAATGTAACTTTGAAGTAAATTGATCAAAAGTAATAAACCTATTTAATTGCTTTAAATATGTTTCTAAAAAGTTTAAATCATTTTTATTTGATAATTTTTTTGAATAATATATGCAAAAATTAACATGATCTTTTAACTCTTTTATGATATAAGAATCATGTTTTGATTTTAATAAAAATCCTTTATAATCTCCTCCAATTATTTTTATTTGGTTTAAATTATATATTTCTAATTCTGAATATAATGTAAATCCAGAACCAATTTTATTTATTTCAGAAGTTAAATAACCAAATTTTTCTGAATATTCAAATTTAATTGTTTCTTCTAATATTTGTAAAAATAAATAAATTTTATTATACATTTTTGCAGGATTAATTTCTTCTTTTTTTCTAGTTTCAATTATTTGAAAATGTTCTACAAAATTAATTAAAAATATTAAATTTCTATCTTTACATGAATAAATACTTCTATAATTATAATCTTTATCAATATCAGATGTCAAAAAATTATTATAATCAATAAAATCTAATATATTAAAAAATTCTTCATCTTTAGAAGTATATTTATTCATAAAAGGAAAAAAATTTTTATCAATTAATTTATTAATAATATTTGATAAAATATTCTCAATTTCTATTTTTTGTTCTTTATTAGCAATTATTAAAAAAGGAAATCCAGATAAATTTCTACAAATAATAAATCTCATAATATTACATTTAGTAGTAATTTTAAATAAATTAGGAAAAAAATTTTCATTTAATTTAACTATATCATTTTTATTATAATGATTTATTTTTTCATTATTGATAATATTAATATCATGAATTTTTTCAATAATAGGAAAAAAAAATTCACTGAAAACTTCAATAGAATCCCCATCACTTAATAAACAACCAATTTTATTATGAATACTATTAATACTTAATTTAATAATATCATAAATACTTCCATTAAATTTTGTTTTTTTATGTTTTAATTTTTTAAATAAATCTTTGGTTAAAATCTTTCTTGAAATTGAAATCGAATTTGATAAGTTAGGAAATTTATTTTTTGGAATATTTTGTGGATATGGTTGTGGTATTTTTATTTTAAATTTATCTCTTTCTTCTTTTGACATTTCTCCTGCTATATACTTTATCATATATAATATTTTATTTTTTGGATTTTCTTCTAATATATTATTTATCATATGATGAAAGAATTTTTCTAAATTATATTTTTTTAAATATATTTTTGCTTCTTCTTCTGGAATATCTGTTTTTATTTTTAATATATTTACTTTTTTCTTTTTCAAATTACTCATTTTTTATTTAAATTAATAATTTTTTTAATAATTTTAACGATTATAAGAACTATATAATTTTTTTTTATTATAGTATAATATTTAAAAATTAAATACAATAATATATCATTTATATTTATTTTTATTCAAATATAAGAAGATGAACTTCTCTTTTTTTTTCTTTTTAATATTAATCTATCTTTTAATTCTTTTGGAAAATGAAAATTTTCAACAAAAACATCATAATGTATTTTAGATTTATTCATATAAATAGTATTTATTTTTCTAAAATTTTTTCTTATTTTATCAATAGTACCATTTTGAAATGAATTAACATGTCCTTGAGAAAATACATTAATTAAACTTTCTTGATATCTTATTAAAGAAAAATTATTTTTTAAAGCAATACTATGATCTTTTTTAATATTATTTAATTGTTTATCAACTAAATTAATTTCTTTATATATTTTATTGAATATATCAGTATTTTTTAATAAATTTGGTAATTTTATTTTTGGTTTTACTCTTATTAAAGGAAGAAAACGAGTTGGGATATTATTTGTTTTTAATTTATTTTTTAATATATTATTTTGATAAACAGTTTTGCTATAATTTATACAACTTTTATTTAAGTAATTTTTTGTATTTGTTATTGGAAATGTATTATTAAATGGTTTTTTAATGTATGATATTGTTGAAAAATCTTTTTTTAATTTTGGTTGATAAAAATGATTTTTAATTAAAGTTTTATTAAAATTTTTAAGCATTTTTTTTACAAAATTTTACTTTTTTTTAGTTTTAATTAAATTAATATAAATAAATATTAAAAAAAAAATTATCAAATAATATAATCATATATAATTTAAAACCCTAAAATATCCAGAACCATCAACATAATGGACATTAAAATTATCATCCATTAAATAATAATTATCTTCAATTTTAATAAAAGTAGAATTTCTACTAAATATACATTTATTTTTTTCTTCTTCATCAAAATCAATTTTTTCAACTTCATTTCCATAAGTATCAAACTTAAAAAAATAATCATTTATTAATTCTCCATTTCCTTTAATTCCTCCTAATAAATAAATATAACTTCTTCCTTCAATATGAACAGTAGAAAAACAATGAATATTTAATTCATCTAATTCAGTAGAGACTGAAATATAATTCCAACGATCTAATATTTTTAAATCAATACATTCAATTGTTTCTGTATAATTTTTCATAGGAAAACAATAACCAAAAAAAGAATATAATTTATTATTTATCATGCAATAAGATGCATTTGCTCTTTCAATACTTAATTCTGGTATTTCTTTTATTTTCATTGTTTCAAATGAGTAATATTCTACTTTTTTATTATATTTTCCTGAAAAAGTAAAAATTCTTCTATTTATATCATCTAAAAATAATGAACCAGAATTATGATTATTTATATAATCACATACTTTTTTTATTGTTTTTATTTGATCATTAAAATAATATAATTTATTTGTATTTTTTCCTGTTAAGATAAATAAACCATTTAATGTATTTAATATTATTGTACCTTCATTTTGATATTCTTTATCATATGAATCATAAATTTTCATTTCTCCTAAATTATGTTTTGAAAAAATTTTTTTTTGTAAATCAAATTCTATAAAATTCGAATCTAAATTTATACCAAATAATTTTCTTTCTTTTGGATTTATTATGAAATTAAATGAATCATATTTTATATTTTGACCAAATGATTTTGAAAGTATATTATCAATATCTGGATTTGTGTATGTATATTCTTTAAATGTTTTTTCACTATCACTTAATTTCATTCTATAAAATAAATTATCATCTGAATAATTTGAATAATTTGGATTTGTTTCAAAATTTTTTCTAATTTGAATTTCTTGAATTAAATTATTTGGTTTAGGTAATGGAATTTTTAATTTTATTTCTTCAATTGATTTTCTAACTTTGAAATTTTTTGATTTATTGTCAATTGAAAATTTATCATTTGATGGTTTTTTTTTATATATTTTTACTGTTTTATCTTCTGATAAAATATCTGATAAGGATTCTTTTGATTCATTATGATTTTTATCTTTATTTGAATGTAATTTTAAAATTATTCTTTCTTTTTCTTGTAACATTAATAATGTTGTTTCTAATTTATTTCTATAATCTTCAACTTGATTTTTTAATTTGCTATTTTCTAAATTTAATTTCTCATTTTCTAATTTATAATTTTTTAGAATATTTTCATTTTCAATTAATTTTTTGTTCAATAATTCGTTTTTCTCTTTTAATAAAACAATTTCATTTTCTGAGAAATTATTTTTAAAATTATCTGGAAATTTATTTGTCATTAACATTAAATTCTTTCTTAATTCTTCATTGGTATTTTTTAATAATATTAAACTATCATCTAAATTATTATTCCCTTCAGTCCTATATTTTTCTTTATATAATAATTCATCTTTTTTTTTTAATTCTTTATTTTGATTTTTACTTTCAGATAAATCAATATTTAATAATTTATTATCTCTAGTTAAATTTTCACATTTTTTTTCTATTTCTTTATACATTTGAATTAATTCTTTATTTTTTTTTCCACTTTCATCAAGTTGTTTTTGTAAGAAATAAATATAATTATCTTTAATAGAATTATTATTTTCATCTCCTTCTTTTTTAAATCTATTTGAAAATAAAAGTTGATTATTATAAATAGTATCTCCAATTGTAACACTAACACTATTATTATTTTTGTGACTTAAACTTCTTCCCATTAAAGTATTTTTATCATTATAATCTTTTATTACTTTATTATCATATTGATTAAATTTATTATCTTGATTCAAAGTAAATTGATTTAAATTTTTAAAAGGAATTTTTATAGAATTAGGACTTTTAAATTGATTGATAGAATTTATATTAATATTATTATTATTATTATTAAAATTTGTATATTCATATAATGTTTTAATTGGAATATTATCTTTATCTCGATTTGAATCTTTTGAAAAATCTCTTGTATAATTAATTGATTTTGAACTATCATATTTATTACTCTCTAATGTTTTTGAAGAATTCATAATACTTGGAGAATTACTTTTTTTTGTTTTAAATGCATTTCTTAAATGATTTAAATTATTATAACATTGTTTTATATTTTCATCTATTTGTTCATCTGATAATAATTTATTTATTTGATTATCTTTAAATATTTTTTCAATTGATGAAGTATATATTCTTTTCTTTGGCTTATTTTGATTTAATTGTAAATGATAATCATTATTCCTTTCGAAACCTATGAAATTGTTATTTAACATTTTTTAAATTTTTAAAAATATATTAAATTAATAAAAATAACATATACTTAAAAAATATTTTTTATTTACAAAAATGTTCTTGTCTTTCTATAATTAAATCATTAACAGTAATATTAACTTTTGAATAATCATCAACAAGATTTTTATATTTATAACATTCTGAAAAAAAATAATTTTCAGAAAAAGGATAATCTTTATTACATCTTAAAACATTATATTGACTAAATTTACAAACATCATTTCCTTCTTTATTACATAAACAAAAAGGCATTGAAATATCACATCTTTCTTTATCATTTGGGTCAACAGAATCCATAAAATTTTCTCCTAAAGTTTTCTCAGAAATATTTTTTCTATAATGTTCAATATAGGCTTCATTAAATCTATTATAAATCATAAGAAAATAATTTAAAGAATTAATATTATTTTGTTTCTGCATTCTCAAAATTAAATTTTGATGAATATCTTCAATAGAAACATTTTTTAAAGTTTTATCAAATAAAGAATAAATTGCCCAAATAAAAGCTTTATATAAAATAATATCACCATAAATAAAAAAGCAATCCCATATACAATGTAAAATTTCATCATTAACAGTTTGACTAAATAAAGAAATAAAACATTTAGTAATTAAATTAGAAATGCATAATTCAAAAGTTTCATCTTGATATGTATAAGGTAAAGTTAAATTAATAATTTTTTTAACAATTTCTGTATCAGTTCTAACTCCAGTAAATTTTAAATAAAAATCAAAAGGTAAATAATTTTCTGCAATTTGTGTAAAAACCCAAAAAGTTTCTTCTTCATTTTCCATTATTAATAATAATTTTGCAACTATATAATTAAATCCTTGACAATAACCAATTGTTATATTTCTCATTGCAAATGCCATTAAAATATTTTTTAATTTTTGTAAATTGTTTTCATCTTTAAAATATGGAATTTCTGGAAAAGTTCTATGTAAATCTAAATTTATACTTTCTTCAAATGGAAATGGAATTTTTTTTGGAAATGTTGATAATAAAGTATAATAGTAATTTGGATTGTTTAACATTTCTCTTTTTGCTCCACTTGCAATTAAATAAAATTGTCTTCTTTGAGATTTTGGTAAAGGATTATATAATAAGTCTTTTACTAATTTTATTTCTTCGTCTGAAAATATTATTTTTTCATTATTTATTAATTCTTTGTATTTTTTCTTCCATGTTAATCCTTTTTTTTGACGTTTTGTTTTTTCGTTTTTAAATAACATTTCTTCAAATGTTTCTACTTGTTTATCATTATTTTCTTCTTTTTTATCTTCTATTTTCTCTTCTTTTTCCATTTTTGAAAATAATTTTTTTTTATTTTCTGATTTTTTTTATTTTTTTATTTTTTTTTGATATTTAAATTACCATAAAATATATTATTACTTCAATTAAAAGGTATAATTTCTTTTTATTTTTATCTACATTAATCACTATTTGCCATAAATATATAACCTATATTATATTATTTATCTTCCTAATAGTGAAAAAATAATTAAAAGTATCAATCAATTAATTATATTTTATTAGAATTAATTTTAGATACTTATAACAAAAAAATAATATTAAAAAAAAACTAATAAATAATTCTTAAATAAAAAAAATTAATTTATTTTCATAATTAAAAAAATGGATGGACATTCTAATTATTCAATTCAAAATCGTTCAAATAATCCATATATTATAGATAGTGAATTTATATCCTTATTAAATGGATTATCAAATATTATAAAAGAATATTATAAATCAACAAAACAAAATTTAACTCAAGCTTCATCTTTTTATAATTTATTTGAAAGTCAAGAAGTATTTGCCAAAAATATCTCAAATGAAATTTTAAAAAGTAATTCATTAGAAAAAATTAATGATTTAATTCAAAGATTAGAACAATTAAATCAAACAAAAAAAAATTTAGAAAAAACAAATAATTCAATGACAGAAAATTTATCTATATTTTTAGAAAAGGCAAAAAATCAATTTAAAAAAATGAAGGAAATGAAAAATAAAAAACATCAAGATTCAATAAGTGAAAATAAAGATTTATTATCAAGCGAAAATTCATCAAAAAATAATATGCTATTAAAAACACCATTTGAAAAAAAAATATATATAAGAAGTGGAAGTCAATCTCCAATTAATAGAAATGTAAATGATTCAACTTTAAATAGACTTTCTAAAAATATTATTTATTTTTTAAATAAATATGATGAAATAAAAGATAATTTATTTAATCCTGATGAAAATTTACAAAGAAAAATTGAAGAATTAGATTATTTACAAAAAGAATTAAAATTACAAATTGATAATATTTTAATTAGAAATAATAAAAATTATATTAATGAAACTAATTTAGAATCAAGTGAAAAAGATTTTGTAATAAAAAATTTAAAAGAAAGTGTAAAAAAATATCAAGAAGAATTAATGAAAAAAGAAAAAGAAATAAGTGATTTAAATAGACAATTACGTGATTTTATAAATGAAAATAAAAAATTAAGTATAGAATCATATAATAATAAAACAATATCACAAAATACATTAAATGATACTATTAAAGCATATAAACAACAAATTGTTCTTTTAAATATGGAAATATCAGATAAAAAACATTTAGAAGAAGTTAATAGAAATTTAGAATATGAATTATCAAAATTAAAAAATGAAATTATTTTATCTCATGAAGAAAATTATGAAGGACAAATTCAAGAATTAAGAGAAGATAATAAAGTTTTAAGAGATGAAATTAATAAATTAAGAAATGAAATTTTACAAAAAAATAAAAATATGAAAGATATTGAAAATAAAAATTCTATTCTTCAACAACAAATTGATGAAAATAGTGAAAATATTCAAAATAAAGAAAATGTAATTGTTAATTTAACTGAAAGTAGTATTGAAAATAATGATAAAATGAATAATATTAATCATCAATTAAAATCTGCAAAAGAAACTATTAATTTATTAAAAAAAAAAAAAAATGAATATGAAAATGAAATTAATAAATTAAAAGATAATTTAAATATATATAATCAAAATGAAATTCAGTTAAATAAAACAAATGAAGAAAGATTAAATGTAATAAATACTTTAAAATTACAATTAGATGAAGAAATAAAAGCAAATGAAAAATTAAGATTATTAATTAAAGATTTAAATTTAAAATTAAAGGAATCAGATGATATAATTGATCAATTAAAAAATGAAAACTTTATTTTAAATAATAAAATAGAAATTGCTCCAGTAAAAGAAAAAGATGATAATGAAAAAAATATATTTAAAACTAATTTAGAGAAAAGAACAAATGAATATGTTGAATTAAGAAAAACCAATTCTGTATTAAGAAATAATTTAAAAGATGCAGAAGAAAAATTAATAACATTAACAAAACAAGTAGAAAATTATAAAAGAGAATTTACAAAAATAAATGAAAAAATAAAAGGAAGTAAAAATAATAATGCAAAAACTTTAAAAGAAAAAGAAGAAGAATTGTCAAATTTATCAGAAAAAAATACAAATTTAACGAAATATTTAACTCAAAAAAATAATGATATAATAGGATTACAAAGAGAAAATATAATGAAAACAACAGAAATAACAAATTTAAAAGAACAAATAAAAAAATTAACAAGTGTATTAAATAATATGACAAAAAATCAAGATGATAATGTAAATAAATTAAATGCAGAAATTAAACATTTAAAAGAAACAGGAATAAGTATTGTTGAAGAAAGAGATAAAATTAAAAAAGAATTAGATAATACAAAATATGAATTAGATAATGTAAAAGATCAAGCAACAGAACAATTAAAAGAATATGGTCAAAATGCTTTAATAAAAATACAAAATTATCAAAGTATTATTGATAAATTAAAACAAAATAATGAAGAATTATTTATTGAAAATCAAAAATTAAAAAAAAATCAAGATAATTTAAAATTAGAAAAAGCAAGTATTGAAAGAAATAAATTATTAATTGAAGAAGATGTTAAAAATTTACAAAAACAAAAAGAATATAGTGAAAAAATGCAAACTGAAATTCAAAATGAATTAAATCAATATAAAATGTTAAATGAAAAACAAATGGAAATGTTAAAAGAATTAGTTTCTGCTGATGAATTATTAAAACAAGAAAATTCAGAAAAAAATAAAAAAATTGAAGAATTAAATGAAAAAATAAATAAATTAAAAGAAGAATTAAATACAAAAACAGAAATAATAGAAAAATTAAATGGACATATTAGTCAATTAGATAAAATAATAAAAGAACAAGAAATTTTAGGAAATAGATTTAATGAAGATAAAGATAGTATTATTAAAATGAAAGATGAAGAAATTGCAAATTTAAATAATAGTTTACAAAAAATGATTGAAAATAAAAATACTGAAAATGAAATAAAAACAAATCAAAATATTGAATATTTAACTAATACTCTAAATGAACAAATTTTAAAAATAAATGAATTAACCCAAAAAAATAGTGATTATGAAAATCAAATAAAAGAAAAAGAAAAAAATTTAATTCAAATAGAAAATTCTTATAATTTACTTAATGATAAATATAATAAAGATATTAATCAATTAACAAATCAATTACATGAACAAACTACTATGATTAAAGGGATGAATTCAGATAGTCAACATGAAAGTGAATTAAATAAAAAATATATTGAACAAATAAAAAAATTAGAAGAATTGATCAATGAAAAAGATAAAGAATTAAATAAATTAAAAGATGATGAAGAGAAAAATAAAAAGTTAATTGCCTTATTAAATAATAATAGTAGTAATAATAGTATAAATAATCCTAATATTAATTTAATTGAAACTTCACCAAATGAAAATAATAAAGATATATCTTTACTTTTTTCAATGGTAAATACATTAAAAAATGAAAATTCATCTAAAGATAAAACAATATCAACTTTAAAAATAGATAATGAAAAAGATAAACAAATTATAACTCAATTAAATGAAGAATCACTAAAAAAAGATAAAAAGATTCAAGAATTAAAAGAAAAATTAGATGATTTACAAAATAATACTCAACAACAACATAATAATCAATTAAATATCTTAACACAAAATTTGCAAGAAACAAATAATTTATTTGAAAATTCAATGAGAGAAAGTCAAGAAAAAGATAATAAAATTCAACAATTAAGAGAAGAAATCATAAATAAAAATAATGAAATAACTCAATTAAAGAATTTATTAAATGAAAATAATCAATCTGAAAAAGAAAAAAAATTAGAAAATATAATTTCAGATAAAGAAAAAATAATAAGTGATTTAACAATGAAAAATTCAGAAAAAGATAAACAAATAAGTGATTTAATTGTAAGTAATTCTGAAAAAGAACAAGAAAGAAATAAAATAATTGTTGATAATGCTGAGAAAGATAAAAAAATTAATGATTTAAATACAGATATTCAAGAAAGGGATAAAAAATTTAATGAATTATTAATTTTAAATACTGAAAAAGATAAAACTATAAATGAATTGACTTTAAAAAATTCAGAAAATTCTACTAAATTAAATCAATTATTAATAGATAATATTGAAAAAGAAAAAAAAGAAAAAGAACATAATATTAAAATGAATATTTCTGAAAAAGAAAAAGATGATAAGATTAATGAATTAATTAATGAAATAAATGATAAAAATAAAGAAATTAAAAGATTAAATAATTTAAATAATGAAAAAGATAATCAAATTGAAGAATTAAATAAAAATAATAATGAAAAAGAAATTAAAATTCATCAATTAATTAATACTAATTCTGAAAAAGATTCTAAAATAAGTGAATTATTATCTAAACAAACTGAACAACAATCAAATTTAATTTCTGAATTAAATAAAAAAGCAGGATTAGAAAATATAAATGATGAAAATAAAGATAAAACTATTAATGATTTAAAAAATGAAATTGAAAAAATAAAAAATGAAAACAATATTAATAATGAAAATAAAGAAAAAACAATTAATGAATTAAAAGAACAAATTGAAAAAATAAAAAATGAAAGTAATATTAATAATGAAAATAAAGATAAAACCATTTATGATTTAAAAAATGAAAATGAAAAATTAAAAAGTGAAAATAACATTAATATTGAAAATAAAGAAAAAACAATTAATGATTTAAAAGAACAAATTGAAAAATTAAACAAAGAAAATATAGTTAATAATGAAAATAAAGGTAAAATAATGGATGAATTAAAAGAACAAGCTGAACAATTAAAAAGTGATAATAATATAAATAATGAAAATAAAGATAAAATAATTAATGATTTAAAAGAACAAATTGAAAAATTAAAAGTTGATAATAATATAAATAAAGAACAAATGAGTAAAGACTTAAATAATGAAATTGAAAAATTAAAAAATGAAAATAAATTATTAAAAGAAAGTAATGAGAAAATAATAAATAATTTAAAAGAACAAATTGAACAATTAAATAATCAAAATAAGGAAACTAATAATGAAAATAATAAAATAATAAATGATTTAAAAGAGCAAATTGAAAAATTAAAAATTGAAAATAAGGAAAACATAGAAAACAAAGATAAAATAATAATAGAATTAAAAAATGAAATAGAAAAATTAAAAAATGAAAATAAAGAAAATAACATAGATAATAATATAAATGAATTACCAAATTTAATATCAAATCCAATTCCATTACCAAATATAGAACAATATCAAAAAGAAATAAAAGATGATATAAAAATCGAAAAAACTGAAAATAATAATCCTGAACTTTTATTTTCAAATATTACACCAATTGAACATAATGTTGAAAATATTGATAATAATGAAAAAAATTTTATGAAAGGAAAAATTCCTTTTAAACTATCAAATATTCCTTGTGAAAATGAAAATGAAAATGAAAATGAAAATGAAATTGAAATTGTAAATGATGATATTTTAAATGATGAATTTTTAAAAGATATTCCTGATTTTATTGAAGAAAAAGGAGTTAAAAAGAAAAAAAAAATAAAGACTAAGAAAGTAAAAAAGAAATTAGATGATAATGAAAAAGATAAATTAATTAATGAATTGAAAGAAGAAAATCAAAAATTATTATTAGAAATTGAAAATCAAAAATTGAATTTTGAAAATTTACAACATCAAGTTGTTGGAATTGATATTCCTAAAACTTCAAATGAATATGATAATAATACTAATATTAATAATGATGATTTAAAAAAAATAATTGAAAAATATGAAAATGAAATAAAACAACAAAAAGAAAAAGAAGAAAATATGATTATTGAATATAATATTATAAATGAAACAAATGATAAATTAATTGATAAATTAAATAGTTATGAAATTGAAAATGAAAAATTAAAAACATATACTGAACAATTAAAGGAAGAATTAGATAAATATTTAAATAAAGATAATAGAAAATTTGTTCTTAGTGAAGATAATGAAAAAGTTAGTTTAAAAAGAGAAATTGATGATTTAAGAAAAACAATTACACAAAATGAAAATGAAATTGAAATATTAAATAATTGTTTAATTAGTAAAGAAGAACAGATTAAAAATTCAATAAATCAAAATAATAATAATACTAATATTAATTTAGATGAAAATATAAAAAAAATAGGAAGCTTAACTGATGAAAATAATCTTTTGAAAAATCAAAAAGAAAAAATTGAAGAAGAATTAAATCAAAAAAATAAAACAATAGAAAATCTTGAAAATCAAATTAAAAATTTAGAAAATATTAAAAATGAAGATAAAACTAATATTTATCAAAAATTAATTGAATTAGAGGATATCATTAATGAAAAAGAAAAAGAGATTCAAGTTTTAGAAGATGATAAAAAAACATTAAATAATAATTCTTTGAATTTATTAAATCAAATAAATACATTAAATGAACAATTAAATAAAGAAATAGAAAAAAATAAAAAAATTGATGTAAATAATGAAATTTTAAAAGAAAATGATGATAATAAAATAAATGATACAAAATCTAATGAAATAACAGAATTACAATCTAAAATAATTCAATTGAAAGAATTAAATGATAAACTTGAAAAAGAAAATGAAGAAAACACAAAAAAAATATCAGAATTAATATCAACAATAAACTCAAATAACACAAATAACAATAATAACGAAATTAATAATTCAAATAATAATAAATTACAAGAAGAATTACAATCAAAAGATATAGAGTTAAAAGAAGCATTAACAAAAAATGACGAATTAACAAAAATGATTTTAAAAATGAAAGATATAGATTCATCAACTCATATAATAATATCAACAAAAACATATAAAGATTTAAAATGGTATCTTTTATCAAAAAATCAAGATAATAATTATGAAAATTATATTTGGGTTCCTCAAACAGAAATTGTAGAAAGTGAATATACTTCAATAGATAGAAATAGTTTAGAAAATCAAACAATTCCTTTATCAAAATTTAATGAAGTTTTATTAAAATTAAATGATGTTGAATTAAGAGCAAAATCTTTAGAAGAAAAAAATAGAAAATTAAAAGAACAAATTAAAGAAAAATCAAATTTTGATGCTGATATTTCTGGATTAGATAAAAAAGCTTCAGATTCTCTTTTTTCAGAAGGAGAAATTAAACAAGTTTTTGGTCAAATTGAAGAAGGAAATGTTGAAAATTTAAATAAAAAAGTTAATAAAAGTATTTCAAATAAAAAAAAACGTGATGATACAATTCAATTATTACAAAATCAATTATTAATATTTAAAGAAGATTTTAAAGAATCAAATAAAAAAATTGAAAAATTAAGTGAGTTATTTAAAGATTTATTAAAACATATTAAATGTGATTCTAAAATATCGAATTCAGTTCATGAAATTTGTAATATTTTAGGCTTTTCACCTAATACTATAAATACTTTAATTAAAGAAAAAAAAGGAATTTTTGGGAAATCTAAAAAGTCAAAAGATAAAGAAAATAAATAAATATTTAATTATTTGGTTTTTTATTTTTTAATTTATTATTATTTTTATTTCGATATAAAATTAAATTTTTAAAATTTTGTATTTTGGAAGAAAAAATAAAAAATTATTCTATATTTAAAATTAATTAATTTTTAATTTGTAAATATATATATTCAAATCAATTAAATTAAATTTTTTTAAAATTCGTTATTGTAATTGAATTAGATATATATTTATATAATTTTTTATTTTCATCATCTTTTTTCTTTTCAATATCAATATAAAAAGGAAAAGACTTAAAAGAAAAATGTTTTATATGTTGTGATTTCATTCTATTTTTTTCTGAAATTATAATTGGATAAGAATAATCAATAATACTTTTCATATATTTTATTTTTTCAATTAAAGAATTTACTTTTTTTTTCTCTTTTAATGTTATATCATCTATTTTAATATCATGTGCAATAAAAAGTCCTTTATTTAATTTAAATATATTTAATTTTTGTAATCTTTCTCTATATTCTTGTTCACTATTTGAATAGATTAAATTATATTTATTATTTAAAATTTCTTTTTTTTGTTTAAATATTTTATTTTCATTTTTGAAAATATCTTTATATTTTAGATTTAAAAAGTCTTTATTTAATTTTAATTTTTCCTTTTTTTTTCTTAATATATTAAATGGAATATATTCATTTCTTATTGGATGGATATTTTTAACAGAATTTGATTTATTATTTCTAAAAGAACTAAAGTAAGTTGTATTTGCTTCAGATAAATCAATACTATTTTTTTTCTTTTTTTTGGCATTATAAACAGAAGTTATATTTGATAAAAGCACTTTTTTAGATTTATTATTTCCAGGAAATAAATTTAATTCTTCTTTCATAAAAATATGTCTAAAATTATTCATTGGATTTTTTTTTTTATCTAATAAAATTTGTTTTTTTTGAACAATTTTTTGATTATTCATTTAATTTTTTTTTCTTAAATTATAAAATTTTAAAATAACTAAATTATTTAAACATTTGGATTTGAATTAAATGTATAAAGATAATACATTTACTAATAAATTAAAATCATTTGATATATATGGAAAACTAAAATCAAAATATCTTAAACCAACAATAATAGGAGCAATTTGTAAGAAGAAAAATATTAAAGTTAATAGTAACTGTAATAACATTTACAATATCAATTTACTTATTTTATTTTGAATTTTTAAAATATTTTAAAATAAAAACAAAAAATGAATTATTAATAGATACATCTAAAGGTTCAGATAAATTAATAGTAAATTTAGATATAATTTTACATAAATTACCATGTGAAATATTATCACTTGATATAAGTGATTTCACTGGTGAACATACATTAAATATAATTGATCAATTAAAAAAAAAAAAATTAAATAATGAAGGTAAAGTAATTGGAGATTTTATTTATAATAAAAATGAAAAAATTAATGTTGAAAAAATAGAAGAAATGTTTATTAAAGGTGAAGGATGTAATTTAATTGGTAAATTTAATATTAGAAGAACGCCAGGAAATTTTCATTTATCTACTCATGCATTTGGAGATACAATTAAACAAATGTTATTTAGAGGAAATATATTAAAATATAATTTAAGTCATACAATTAATCATTTATCTTTTGGAAATGATAATAATTTAAATATTATTAAAAGTAAATTTAATAATATTAATTTTATTACTCCTCTTGATAATAAATTTAATTTAGATGAAATAGATGGAAAAATATTTGAATATTATTTAAATATTATTCCTACTGAATATATAGATTTACAAAGGAATAAATATAATATTTTTCAATTTACAGTAAATAATATTAATGTACAAAGTGGTATGTTAATTCCAACTATTTTTTTTAGATTTGATATTTCACCTATTTTACTGAGATATACTCATTTTATACCTAATCAATTTCAAAGTTGGATTAATGTTTGTGCTATTATTGGAGGATTATATACTCTTATGAATATATTTAATTCAATTATATTAAAAATATTTAAAAAAGATAAAATTAAAATATAAACCAAATAATATTTTTTATTATAAAAAAAATATTTTAAAATTTACATATTTTCAAATTAAAAAAAACCTAAAAAATTAACTGAAAAAAAAGAAAAAAAAATGTCACTACAAAAAAATAATAAAAATTCAAATCAATTAAATCAAGAAATGGAAAACACAGAATATCGAATATATGATAAGGCAAAAAACAATAGTAGAAAAACAATATCATATTTATATATTCCATCAAAAGATTTATTAGGAAAAGGTGGATTTGCAGAAGTATATAAAGTAAAAAGAGAAAAAAATACAAATGAAGAATCAACATATTTTGCATTAAAAAAAATAAATAAATCAGTCTTACAAGATAAAGATAGAAAACAAAAAATTTTAACAGAAATAAAAATACACAGAACACTCAATCATAAAAATATATGTAAATTTGAACATTCTTTTGAAGATGATAATTTTGTTTATATTCTTGTTGAATATTGTCCTTTAAAATCATTAAATGATTTATTAAAAAAAAGAATAAAATTAAAAGAATATGAAGTAAGATTTTATATGTTTCAAGTATTAGAAGCATTAATGTATTTAAAAAGGAAAAAAATTGTACATAGAGATTTAACTTTAGGAAATATTTTTTTAAAAGATTATCAAACTATTAAATTAGGAGATTTTGGTTTATCTTTTAAAGAAAATGAAAATGATGAAAAAAAAGAAACTTTTTGTGGAACTGAAGGTTATTTTGCACCAGAAACAGTATATTATAAATTTTCTAATAAAAGTGATATTTTTGCTTTTGGTGTTTGTATTTATATTTGTTTAACTGGGAAAAGTTTATTTTCTAATGCTATTAATACTGAAGATGTTATTTCTAAAAAAGAAATTCCTTATGATTTATTTACTCTTTGTAGTGAACAATGTAAAGATCTTTTAAATCAAATTTTTACTATGGAAAATTTTAGAATTGATTTAGATGATATTTATTCACATCCTTTTTTTAATAAAGGAATTGGAATTATTGGAGAAAAATTACCTATTTTTCCTTTTCATGAAGATTATAGTAAAGAAGAATATGTTTTTGTTAGAAAAAAATATGAAGATGAAATTGAAGTTTTGAATAAGAAAGTTATTATGAGTAATGTTAAACCTTTTAAAAAAAAAAATAATAATTTTGATGATTATATGAAAATTGATTCTAATAGTCATTTAAAAAGTATTAATATTAAACCAAAGAAAAAAAGATTTACTGGAAAAAATATTAATTTAGAAAGTTCTAAAGTATATTTAAGGAGAAATTATAGAGAAGTTACTTTTGATATGACAAAAAGGAAAAAAAAAAAAATTTTAAATTCAAGTAAAAAATTATCTTCTGATTTAAGTGATTTAAAAAATTTAAGTACTTTTAATTTGAATAATAGTAATATTAATAATAGTAGTAATTTAATTAATATAAATTTAAACAGTTCTACTTTAAATAATAGTAATAATATGAGTAGTAATATTAATTTTAATAAAAGTATTTCAAATTTAAAAAATCTTAGTGATGGAAATCAAAAAGATAAGGAAATAAAATTAAATCATAATCAATCAGATGGAAATAATTTTGAAAATTTATTAGAAAAGGAAATAATAAAAAAAAGTAATTATTCAATCATAGAAGATAATATTATACAATATATTGATTTAGGAAATAAATATGGATTAGGATATAAATTAAATGGAGGAGATATTGGAATTTTATTTTGTGATGGTACTGGAATGATAAAATTAAAAAATTGTCTTTTATATATTTATAAAGAACTTAATAATAAAAAAAAAGAAATTATTCAAGAAATTATATATCCTCCTAATAAACAATGTTCAAATGAAATTTTGAAAAAAATTCATATTTTAGAATTTTTAATTTTGGAATTTGATAAAAAGAAGATGAAATTAAATAAAAAATTTAATAGATATAATTATGATGAGTTTGTTTATTTGAAAAAATGGAAAAAAACATCAAAAGGATATTTTTTTATTTTATCAAATAATAATATTCAAATTATATTTGAAGATAAAGTACAAATTATTTTCTTTTGTAATTATCAACATAAAAAAATAGAATATATTGATGAAAAAGGAGAAATATTTGAATTTATATCTAGAGGAGAAAACTTTTATGATATAAAATGTTCAAATAATAAAATTAGAAACAGAATAAATTATGCTATTAGTGAAATTGTTAAATAATTTTTTATTATATAAATAAGCATAAATTTCTTAATATTATAAATAGATATATTATACATTTTCTTTTATTCTTAAAAAAATTCTATCTTCTCATTATATATATTTTGATTTACAAATTAATTTTCCCTAAAAATTAAATAAATAATTAAAAACTTCTTTTATTCAAAAAAGAAATTATCTACTTCGGAATAATTTTTATATTTAAAATTTCTTTTTCTTAAATTTTTTCTTTTTTCAAGTGTTTTATAAGTTACATTATCAAATTTCTTCAAAGAATTTTCATTTATATATTTTTCAAAATTAACTTTATAAAAATTAATTGTTTTATTAAATGATTTATCTATTTTTCCATTTGGATTTTTATTTAATTCTTCTATAACTTTATCAGAATTAAGTAAAGATAAATTAATTAACTTATTAAAACTTTTCTTAGGATAAAAAGAATTAAAACCATCAAAAAATTTTCCATCAGCAAAATTATTCATTTCTAGAGTTTTATTAGTAATTTCATAAGAAGAAATTTTATTATAAACACCTTTCATATAAGAAGGAAGTGGATTTAAATTTGAATTAGGTCTACTAATCATATCTTTAAATAAAGGAACAGAAATTTTTTTATGATTATTATAATTATTAAATACTTTATCAATATTATATAAAAGTGAAGAATCAATTCCTTTAAAATCATTTTGTTTATTTTTATATATTGTTTTATCATATATTACCATCATTATTGGTCTTTCATGAACATATGAATAATTTGGTATTAAATTTGGAGAATCTAATATTTCATTTTGTTTTATTTGATTTACTTTACTTCTACTTATTGTTTTTTTAAAATCAGGGATTAATTTTACTTTATTAAATGAATTTGATTTATATAAAATATTAGTTTTGAAAAAATTTTTTCTTGAAAAAATTTTTTGACTGTTTTTTTTTTTGTTACTTTTTAAATAATATTTATTTTTTTTAGGAGGAGTATATTTTTTTTCATATCTAAATCTAAGATCATGATGAATAGGAAAACCATATCTCATAGTTTGTTTTTCCATTTTAACTAAACATTTACTTTCTTCAAAAGAAGATTTTGGTAAATTATTAATTTCCCAATTATTATTTAATATTTTAAATTTTCTTGATGTTAAAGATTCCCATTTTGGTCCAGATAAAGTTCTTGACCAAATATAATCCATTTTTGGATTATATTTTGATAATGAAGGAGCTTCTTTTAATAAATTATTTTTTTCTTTTTTTTTCTTATTATTCATTCTTATTATATTTTGTATGTGATATTTAAATTTATCTTTTTTTAATAATTCATTTTTTTTATTTTTCTTTTTTTCTATATTATCTAATAATGATGATATTATATTATTGTTTTTTTGACTTTTGGATTTTTTTAATTGAATATTTGAATTAATTAAATCTGTTCTTGAAGTGTTTGAATTGAAAATATCTATTTTTTCATGTCTTTCTTCTTCATTTATGTTATTAGTATAATTTTTATCTGGACTAAAAAAATCTTTAATAACTTTTTTTTTTGTTTTTTCACTTAATAAATTATTTATATTTGATATTCCATATTTTTCTGCTGAATCTTTTCCTGCTTGTGAAAAATTACCATACCATCCTTTATTATCATTTTCTACCATATTATAAATGAAAATATCAATTTTATTTAATTTTTTAATTAATTTCTTTTAAGAATTATATTGTATTATGAATAATAAATTAGAAGTTAAATTATTTATTTTATTTCATCTTTTTTAATTTATTTTATTATTTATTATTTTTAATTTTCTATTTTCAAAAGAATTATTATTTCTTTAATTTAAAATTTTTAAATAAATTTTGTATTTTGAGTAATAAATATTTTGATATATTATTTGTAAAAAAATATTTTATAGTTTTTTATATATTAATTATATTAATTTTAATTAATTTTTTTTAAATATTTTTCCAAAAAAATCCAAATTTTGAATAGATTCATCAATATAATTTGCACTTCCTGTAACTATACTTTCATTAAAACTATTCTCTTTACTAAAATATTTTATTCCATTATGATCAATAATAAAATCTCTATTTAATCTATTTAAAAATTGATTTAATTCTTTTTCATATTTATCATTTTTTTGGAAAGATTTATCAAGTAAGTTAACATTAATTAATTCATTATATTTTTCTTTAGAAATAATTTTTCCTTTATAAGGAGCAAAATTTTCTTTATTCCCATATGTTAATTGATTTAATAGTTTTTCTAAAGATTTTACTTGTAGATCTTTAATTTCTAATTCTTGAATTAACATTTGTTTTTTTTTTTTCATTTGGATTAGATAAACTTATATTGTTTGAAGAATTTTTATTTTCTAATGGATTAATATTCATCATATTTATCTTTAATTCAAGTGCTTGATTTCTTTCTAATAATTCTTTATTTTCTTCTTGACTTTTTGCTAAACATTTATTACTTTCTTGAAGTAAATCTGATATAATTGTTAATTTATTTTGTAATTCATTTTTTTCTGAATTATTACTATTATTTGATTGAGAAATATCAAATAAATCATTATTTTTATCTCCATTTTCAGTTTTTTTTGGGCTTATTAAATTAGAAATTGGTTTATTAATCAGTAAATTAAATAAAAAATCTTGGTAAATAATCATATTTTTTAAATTTTTAATTGGTTCATCTAAAATTTTTATTTCAGGAATTGAAATATTATCAAACATAACAGGAATATTTTGATTAATAAAATTATTAAAATTATTAATATATTGTTCACATAGTTGATTTATATTTTCTTTTAATTTAATTAAATATGAATTTAATTGTGTATTTTCTAATTCAGATTCATTTATTTTATTAGAAATAATTTCAGAAGAATTTTCTTTATTTAATGTAATAAATTGGGGATTATATTTAAATTCAATTATTTTTTTAAGTAATATTTCAAAATTATTTTTTAAGGTTTCTATATTATTAGAATCACCAAATCCATTTGATTTTCTTTTTTCAATAGAATTATTCTTCTGATTTTTAATTAAAAAATTTTCCATTTTTTCATTTTGAATTTTAAAAAATTGAATTAAATTTAAAATATTATTTTCTCTTAATATTGTTTCAATATTTTTTTCTTTAATATCATTCTTATTTAAAGATTTAGATATTAAAGTTATATTTTCTGTATTTGAAATAGTATAATCAACAATATTTTTTTTCCCATTTATATTTTCTTGATTATTATTAGATAATATTTTCTCATTTTCATTTTTTAAATCTGAAATTATTTTTTGAAAATTACTTATTTTATTTTCTCTATCTTGTAATTTAATATTTAAATCACTTACTTCTCTTTCTAAATTTTGTGATTGAAAAAGAACATTTGAATAATCAATTAAATGATTATTAAAAGCTGAATTAATTTCTTCTAATTTTTTATCTGTAGAAATAGAAATTGATTTTATTTGTTCATCTCTTTTATTTAATTCATTTAATAAATTTTTAATCTTTTCATTTAATTTATCAATTTTAGATATATGTGATTTTTTTTCTAATTCTAATGATGAAATTTCTGTTTTTAATGTTAAAATATCCATATCTTTATTTTCAATATTATTATTAATTTGATTAATTTTTTTATTTAAATCTCGATTAATTTTTGAAAGATTAATAATTTCTTTATCTTTATCTAATAATATCATATCTATATTCCATGTATTATTACTTATCTTTTCTTTTTTTGAATTAAAATTTGGATTATTTGAATTTTGCATTAAATTAAAATTAAATTTATTTTTAAATTTTTAAAAATTATTATTTCTAAAACTAAAAAAGAAATTTTAATATTATTATTTAACAAATGTCTAATACTTATATTATTGAAAATTCAAAAAAAACAACTTTTTCTTTAAGTCGTTTATGTAAAAGTGACAATATTAATACAACAGGAAATGTTTTAAAAATAAATCAACATAATTATCATTCTGTAAGTGGAATAAATAGAGAACAAAAAGATCCTAATGAAGTCTTATCTGAATTATTAGATAATCTAAATAAGAATTCTTTAAATATTTTTTATAGAGACTCAAGTTCAAATTTCAAAAGAAAAATTGATGAATTGAATTTAAAATTTTATTTAGAAACTGAAAAATATTTATCAAATCAAAATAAACAAGAAAAAACACAAAGTTCACTTTTTATAATATTATTTAAACAAATTAAAATTTACATTGAAGAAATAGAAAGATTAAATTTAATTATTTTAGAAAAAAAATATGATCCAAGAAATACAATAGAAAGGACTGATGAAATATTAAAAAAGCAAAAAAATTTTGAAACAAATCAACAATTAATAAAAATATTAAAAGATTCAAAATCAATTACAGAAGGAAAATTACTTGAAGCATTATTAAGTGAAGATAAATTAAGAAAAGAAAATGAAAGATTAAAACAAGAAAATGAATATTTTAAAAAACAATATTTATCAAAAAATATGTCAAAAACTTTAACACAATCAATTTTTCATTCTAAAACTCTTAATAATTTTATTAATAATGAAAGAGGAGCTTCTGATATTACTAAAGCAAATTCTAATTTAAGTAATGAATATACAATTGAACATATTTCAAATAAAAAAAGAAATAATTCTGATAATGATAATATTTCCTTTTCTTTAGGATTTAATACTTATCATCGTTTAGTTAATCATAGTAATGAACCTAAAAAAAGCATGGGTATTATTAAATCTGTGAAGGAAAAATTAAAAAATGAAAAAAAATTTAATTCTGGGAATTTATGTAATAAGAGAAATATTGATATTTCTAATTTTCATACTACTAAACCTTCTCCAATTATTATCCCTAATAATAATAAATTAACTGATTTTGATATTCCTGATTTTAAAAATTTAGATTTTAATTTTAATTCTAATAGTAATAAACCAACAATTAGACCCGAAATTATTTTAAGTGATTTAGAAGATTATACTAATAATAATTTTAAATCAACTAATAGTAACATTACAAATAAAGAAACTATATCAATAAGTAATTTTTCTCCTCTAAATATCAATAATCAAAATAATAGTAATATTAATTATGGGAATAATAATTATAATAATAGTTATAATAATAATAACAATAATAATTTAACACCTCATTCAAATAAAAAAGTTGTTTTTTGTAATAATAAAAAAATAATTCAGAAAAAGGTTCCTATAATTAAAGTCAAAATGAATAAGTAAACATCATTATTTTTTAAATTTTTTTATGTATATAATATTATTATTTATATTATATTTTTATATCTAAATATTGTTAATTATTTTTTTATGCTAAATAATTGATTTTCATGTTCCTTTTAAATTATGAAAAAATTATAGTTATTATTAAAATACATACTTCTGAAATTCTGAAAAATATCTTTAAAATAAAAGATTAATTAAAATATTTAATTGTTTTTAAGTTTTAATAAAATTAATAAAATTAAATAAAATAATTTTCTATAATCTAAGAAATAAATATTTTTATATATATATTATTCATAAAATATATTCCTTTTACCCTATTAGATTATTTATATTTAAATAATATTTTAGAGGAATATTTGATTAAGAATTATAAATAATATTATTAGTAAGAATAATATTTGTTTCTTTATTTAAGGATTTAGTATATTTACACTTATTTTAATTATTATGCATTGAAATACAATATATTTTATGAATATCTTCTCCTTCTTTCATCTCATTTGTATCATTATAATAAAAACTTTGTTCATCATTATTTTTATTTTCTATAATACTAATATCTTTATTATTTTGATAAAAAGAACATAAATCATTTAAATTAATTTCTTTTTCTTCAAATTGTTTATTTTCATTATTATTGATATTAATTGATAATTCAGAAAAATTTTTCATATGACCTAAGTTATAATTTAAAAATTCACTTTCTTTTTCATTATTTTTATTTTCTTTTTTATCTTCTTTTTCTTTATTAATAAATTTTTCAAAAGTTGCAAAACTTGAATAATTTGTATTATTATTATTATTATTTGAATTTTGATTTAAATCTCTTTGAAAATATCTAAAATTTGAATTAATTATATTATTTATAGGTAATTTTTGAATAACATTTTGTTGATTTTTTTTTTTATCATTAACATCTGAATTACTTGTATTTAGAGAATTCATTTTAATTTGTTCATCCTTAAAGAAATGTAATTTATTCCATAAATTTGGTAAAGTTTGTATATTAAAATTTATATTATTTTTTTTTATTATTGATATCCTTTTTTTCTTTGAAGGAAATTTATTTGTTTGTACACTTTTAGATATATTATTTGAATAATTTTTATTTATATTTGAATTATTTTTTATATATGAAAATTGAGTTGTTCGATTTGAAAATCCTAATGGAAATTTGTTATTATAAAAATTAGAAAAATTTTCAAATTTTTTTAAATTAGAATTAATTAGTTTTTTAGAATTAATAATTCTAACTGGTTTATAACTATTTGAATTATTTGGTTTATTAGATTTATTATTTTGAAAATTATCATATCTTAATTTATTTGTATTTTTCCCAATCATTCTTTTCATTATAAAAAAAAATATTTTTTTTTTATATTTATTTAAATGTAGTTAAATAATAATTTTAAATATTATTTTTAAAAGATACTTATTATATATATTATAAATCAAACATTTAATAATATTATTTATTACAAAGAAGCAAAACTTAAAAATTAAAAATTTTACTCATTGATTATTTGTATTTATATTATTATCATTTTCACTATTCCCCATATTACTTAATTCAATTTTCTTATTTTCCTCTTTTTCTTTTTTATCTTTTTCAATTTCTTTTTGTATCAAAAGCATTTTTTCTTTTTTTGCTTTTTCAACAGCTTTTTTAGTATATTCTTCCCTAATAAAATGTGGAATTTTTTTTTGTTCATCTTCATATTTATTTATAGCAGTAATAATAACTTTTTTTAAATTTAAATTATCTTCATGAATATAAGGCCATTGATAACATAATTTAGGTTTAATATACATATCATCAAATTCATACCAATAATGACCTAACCAATAACTTAATCTAGTTTTTAATATTTCAATATTTTTTTCTTTACTTCCTTCATATTTTTGACTAAAATTAGGATGAACAAAATTAAAAACATCACATTGAAGTAATTTATCAGGATCAGGAAATTCTTCAATCATATATTTACTATATTCATCTTCAGGAGGATCTAACTTTTTCATTATATTAATTAAAAAAGGCATTAAAGCACCAAAAACAATTGTAGTAAAAAATACTAAAATTAAAGTTGTTGATCTTAAAATTTCTTTATTTAATTCATTTGGTGTATCTATTGATATTGCTAAACCAAAAGCAATTGCTCCTCTAATTGATCCTGCACAAGACATTATACCTTTTTGACTTGTTTTCATTTTAAAAGATTTTACTCCTAATAGTTTCATAATATAACATAAACCAAATATTGCTACAATTCTACCAAAAACTACAATAATTAATTCAATTATTATAAAACTTATACTTAATGATTGTTGAATATGATAAATTAATGTTAATCCTAAATAAACAAATACAAATGCTTCTGCAATATTACTTAACATTCTAGATACAACTGAACTTTCTTCTCTTGCTTGAAAACTTAAATTATAAAATGCATAATGTGACATAAATAATCCTGAAAATAATAAACTTACAATTGGACTTAAACCACATTCTTCCGCTAAAGTATATGAAATAAAAGCAAAAAATAATACAACTGAAATTTCTTGCATTCTATTTAATTTAATTTCTAATTCTTTAAATTTTTTTAAAACATAAGCACAAAGACAACCAACAAACATTCCAATAATAAAAGAAAAAAAAGCTAAAGATAAAAATGAACTAAACATCATAAAAGGAGTTGAAGTAGTAAAATCTTCTCCTGATGATGTAAAATCACGTAATATTCTATATAATACTATACATACTGCATCATTCATTACTCCTTCTCCAAATAATATTGCAAATAATTTTGGTTCTGAATCTTCATGTATAAAAGTCAATGCTGCAATTGTATCTGTTGCTGATATTACTGAAGCAAATAATAATATTTCTGTCAGGGAAAAATGAATTATTATTTTTTTTGGTATATTATTTTCTTTATTTTTATCTTTATCATTATTATTTGTTACATTATTATTTGTTATATTATCATTTGTAATATTTTGATTTGTAATATTTTGATTTGGAGATATTGTTATATTATTATCTTCTGGATTATTTGAATTAATATTAAATGAACGAAATGTTTCATTAAAATATTTTAAATCTTCTTTTTTGATTTTATTTTCTATTGTAATATTATATAAATTTTGAGTATAATTTCTCAAATGTAAATTTGAAGGTGAATAATATAAAGTAAACATATTATTATAATTCATAATATAAGTTAAAGGTGTTACTACTAAAAAACATATAACAGTACCAACAACACCAAATGATATAATATACATAAAATATTTAAAAAAAGATGTTCTTCTTAAATTATATCCAGCACTAAAAATAATTGGTGGAAGTACAAAAGTGAAAAAGATATTTTCATTAAATTCAATTGTTTTAGTTAAATCTGGACCAGGACCAATAATCATTGAAAAAAAAGTAATTAAAACCCCTATTATCATACAAAGACCACTTTCATGCATATAATGAAAATTTATTTTTTCAAAAATTGGCCCTGTTACAGTATATATAAATAATATTATTATTGCTAATAATGTTTCTAAATTTAAAGTATCTTCTTCTGACATTTATATTTTTTAAATAATGTTAATTTTTTTTTATAGTAATGTTTACTTTATTTTATAAAGAAATTTTTGAAGATGTTACATTTCCTTTTAATTATAATAATGAAGTTGTAGATAAGGATAAAATTTTACCTTATTTTACTAAGATATATAAATTACCTAAGTATTTAGAAAAAGTAAAATTATTTTTTATTTTATTTTATTTTTTAGTGTATTTTTTTTTCTTGTCTTATTTTTTTTAATGCTTTGATTTATAATTTATTTATTTTGCCAATTAGATTTTTCATTTTGATTTTTTTTTTTTTTTTCAGATAAAAAACATCTTTCATTGACAAAATTTAAACTAATTAGTTTAAAAATTTTAATTTTTTTAATTGGACTTTATATATCTAATAAAATAGAAGAAACAAAACCAATAATTTATTTTTATAATATATTAGATAATTTAAAAGGTTTAAAAATATTTACTTTACAAAAAGTTATTGAATTTATTTGTATTTTAATGAATAGATGTTTTAGGGAATTTGATATTCAAATTATTTCTATATTATATGAAAAAAAGTTTAAAAAACAATTTTTTACTTTTATATTTATAATTAGTTCTTTATTTATTTATATTATGTCTACTTTAAGTTATATATTTTGTGTTAGAAGAACTTTAAATGACCCTAAAAAATCTATTTATCCTTTATTATTTAAAATTAATTATATTGAATTAAAAAAATGTGGTAAACCAATTAAAAAGAAAAATTTAATGAGTCAATTGAATACTGATATATTTGATAGATTTTTCAATTTTTTTGTTTTATTTAATATTCTCATAACTGATTATTCAATAAATCAAATTAATAATGTAAAATTCTATTTTACTAGGTTTTTTTATTTATTTTTTTTTGAAATTATTTTTGATTATATAAAAGATATTATAGTATTCCGTATTTCTTATTTTGATACAAAAATATTAAAATATATTTCATATGAAATACCATTATATTATATGAAATTAAAAAGAAATTTATTAACTAAAGAGGAAGAATTTTTAAAAGATAAAAAATTATTAATAATTGGAAGACAATATGAATATGATAAATTTTCATCAATTCTTTCCGCAGATGATATAATGTGTTTAACATTACAAAATGGAATTTTAATTTATTGTATACTAATTATAAATTCAATTTTTAAAACTAATATAAATATTAATAAATTTTTTATTTTACTTATTTCATGTGAAATATTAAGAGAAATAATATGTAAAGGATTATTAATTTATGTTAAAGATTTTGCAGAAAAACATAAAAAAAAAATGAATGAAAAATCATTTAAAGAAGAATTTGAATTATATGTTAATCTTCAAAATAATAATAAAACAAATCAAATATTAAAATATTTTAGTTCAGGAAACATAGGAACTAATTCAAAAGATACAACAAATAAACATACAATAAAAACAGAAAAATATTAATTTATATATCATAAAAGAATTATTTTTATTTTTATTTATGAATTATTAAAATAAATTACCTTTTCTGATGTCATTTAAAAATAATTTGTTTTATATTTAAATATAAATTTATTTATATACAAATTTATAAATATCAAATAGACATCAAAATAAAAACTATAAACTAACATTTTTTTATCCAAATAATTGCCTAATTAATTTCTTTTCAGTAAAAATATTCCCATTCTTTATCTTAACTGAATAATAATATAAATCTTCATCAATTTCAACAATTTCAATATCAAAACTCGTAGTATGTTTATTGCATCTAAAAGTATAATTATTAGTTTGATTAAAGTAAATCCAATTATTTTTTAAAACATTTTTGATATATTTAATACTTTCATTTAAACTCAAATAAGATATACATAATAAATCAATTATTCCATCATTTTTTCGAGGAACATTTTTTATATTTCTATCTTCAATAAAACTCTCATATGTTTTATGAGAATAAATTTTTGATCTTTCTGTTAAAGGTTCAAAAAGGCTTTCATTTGATGTTTTACTATTTAATTTTTTATATTTTTTATTTGTATTTTGATAAATGAAAGAATTATTCATTTTTTGATTTGATAAATCATTATTTAAAATAGTAGAATTATTCAATGTTTTATTTACATTCTTTGATAATTTTATTTTTGTTTTTTTAACATAATTTGAATGATTATTTGTAACAGAATATAATTTTAAATTTGAAAAAGTAAACTTTATTGGTTTTTTTGTTCTAGATGTTAAATTTTCTATATTACTATTATTATATAAACTATTTTCATTTGAAATATTTTCATTTGTAGTTTGAGTATAACAATATCCAAATAATGAATTATTGTTTAATTCTAATTGTTCAATTCTTTTTAGTCTATTTTTCTTTGATGAATTAATATATTTTGAAATGTCACTTTTTATTTCTTTTGGTTTTTCAAAATCATTTAAAGGAAATGTATTATCATTTATATTAAAAGATGAAATTTTCATATGTTTATTAACTTTTAAATTTGTATCATCTTGCTCTATCAGTTTTTTTGCATTTGGTAAACTTGAAACTCTATTATGAGTTGGTTTATATGAAAATCTTAATTTTTCATATTTTTTATTTCCTATTCCTTGACTTCCTCTTCTATTTTTCTTTTTTTCTTCTACTTCTGTAAATGATTTTAATATTAATTTTTGATATTCTTTTTCTTTTTCTTTTCTTGTTAATTCTTTTTTTGATTGAATATTAGGATTTTTATTTAAACAATTTTTTTCTTTTTTATTATTATTTATATTGGAATTTGTTTTAGTAAATTTTATTGAATCTTTCTTTTTTATGTTTGTTGTTTGTTTTGTTAATAGTTTTTTGATTGGTTCTTTTATTTTATTATCTTTAAAAGTTTCAGTAATATTTTCTTGAGTTAAATGTTTTGAAATATCTGTTTTGATTATTTCATTATTTTCATAAAAAGTAAAATCATTTAAATCAGTAATAATTTGTCTTGTTTTATTTTTTATTTTATTATTCATTTTTAAATTTTTTTGATTTGGTGAATTTTTTAAATTATTTGAATTAATGGTAATAGTACTATTTATTTGTGTTTTATCTGAATTTATATTATTTTTATTTTCAATTTTTTCTGGGTTATTATTATTTTTATTTTCTAATTTATTTGGATTTATATTATTTTTATTTTCTGATTTATTTGGATTTATATTATTCTTATTTTCAGGTTTATTTGGATTTATATTATTTTTATTTTCAGATTTATTTGAACTTGTATTATTTTTATTTTCTGGTTTATTTGGAACTGTATTATTTTTATTTTCTTCATCTTTATTTGAATTTATATTATTTTTATTTTCAGTTTTGTTACTTTTTAAAGAAGTTTTATATTTTTTTAGTTTATTGTTACTTTCATTTTTATTAATTACCTTTGTATTACTTTCTTTTTTATCATCTTTTTTATTTTTATTCAAATCTTTAATATCCTCATTTTTATCATTCTCATTATTAAAATCATTTTCTTTATCTTGTGAAGGCTCAGTATTAATAAATGAAACAGTTTTAAAATGAACTTTTTTTTTCTTTTTCTTTTTTAAAGTATTAACTTTACTATTTGTATCTTGCAAATTTTTCAAAGTTTCTAATTTCCTTTCATTTTCTTTTAATAATTTTTCTTGTTTCTTTCTTTCTTTTTTAATTTCTAAAAGTACTAAATAATCTTCAGATTGAACATCAAAATTATAACTTCTTTTAGGAAAATGAATAGATGTTGATTCTTTTGAGCTTTTTTTCTTTAATATTTTATGATTATCATTAGTATTTAAATTTGTATTTATATTTGAATTTATATTTGTATTTGTATTTGTACTTGTTATAGTTTGTTTATTTTCAATTTGATTTTCTAATTTCTTTTTTTCTTTTAATTTCTTTGTTTTTTCATTTCCTCTAATTACTCTTTGAAGTAACATTTCAGTTTCAAGTTTTAATTTTTTATTTATTTTTTCTTGTTTTTCAATTTCTTCTAATAATTTTCTATTTTCTTCTTCTGATTTTTTACTTTTAACATCTATAATTCTTTCTGTTAAGGAATAAAAAACATCATTTTCTCTTTTTGGTAAATCAAAAGTATAAAGTTGTAATTTTTTTCTTTCTTTTAAACCAACTGGATTAAATTCATTTTTAGATTTTCTTAATTGAAGTTTTGGTATTTGTTTAATATCTACTTTTCCTTTTTCTTGATTTTGATTTTCTTCATTTTGTTCATTTTCATTTTGTTCATTTTCATTTTGTTTATTTTCTTTTTCTTTTTCTTTTTCTTCTTTTCTTTTTTTTCTTTCTGTCATTCTAGTATCAATTAAATCAAGTATTTGTAAACCAGTTGGTCTTTTTTTTATATAAGAATTAGTATTTGATTGAACATTTTTCTCATTTTCATTTAATTCTGTTTCATCAGTCTTTTTTAAATTACTTTTAATATTTGGTGTAAATTCTCTGAAATCAATATCACTTTCATTAAAACTACTTATATTATCTTCATCATCATTACTATTATTATTATCATTATTTTCTTTATTATTTTTATTTTCATTTTTCTCTTTTTCATTATTAATATTTAAATTATTGTTATTACTTATGATGGAATTTTCATTTAAATTATAATTTATACTATTATTATCTTTATTTTCATTTTTTATTTCTTCTTTTTGATTATTAGAATCATTAATTTCATTTTTCTTATTATCAGATTCTTTTCTAATATTTTCATTTTCTTTCTCTCTATTTAATTTAAATCTTTCAATTGCATTTGCCAATAATTCATATTCTTTTTTATTATATTCATTATTTAAATTATTATTAATATTATTATTATTATTATTGTTATTATTATTATTATTTTGTAATTCCATTAATAATTTTTTTTCCAAATCTTTAGGAATAATTGTATTAGATTGAATTCTTTTTAATTGATGAATTGGAGTTTTCAAAATATTAGAATTTTCAATATTATTATTAATATCATGAATATTAAATTCTTTTTCATTATTTAAATAAGCAAAACAAGAAACTTTATTAGAATTATCTTTAAAAATAGATTGTTTATGTAAATTTTTAACACTTTTCATAATATTTTTTTTATTTAAAGAAAATATTTCAGGAGAACAAGGATTATCATATTTAATACTAATAGGTGTATATGGTGTAACAGAACTAGAAAAACTATTACTTTCACTTTGACTATTTTCACTTTCTTTATCATGTTCAGTTATTCTTGAATTATCTGAATTTGAATAATTTTGATTTGAAATAGGAGAATCTATTAAAATTTTATTATTTTGATTTATATTTGATGCATTTGCTGCATTTTCCATTTCCTTTTTTTTTTCTTCTTCTTCTATTAATTTCATTATTTTTTCTTCTTCAATTCTTTTAAATTCTTCATATTTTTGTTGTACTGTATCTAAAATACGAAGTGCTTCTTCTTGTTTTTGTATAAACTCATTTTTTTGTTTTTCAACTAAATTAAATCTTTTTTCTTCTTTTATATAATATTCTTTAACTTTTTTAATTCTTTCAATATCTTCAAACCAATTATCAGTATTATTAATATAATTTTTAAATTGATTAGAATGTAAATCACTAATAGATTCAATATTAATATTATTAATTTTTTTTAATAAAATCCTATAAATTGCAGTGTTTGAATCATATTTATTTTCTTTTAATCCTTTTCTAATAATTTCTTTATCATAACCATAAGCATTACATAAATTAAGTAAATTTTCATCAATAGGAAAATTAATTTGAAAAATATTAATTCCTCCAGTTAAAGAAAAATCATTATTTAAAGTAAACCAATCACTAACTAAAATATCAATAAATCTATATCTTTTTTTAGGATTAGGTTCAATCATATGTTTAATTAAATCCTTTAATTGAACACTAAAAAATTTAGGCATATCAAATTGTCCTTTAATAATTAATTCTCCATTTAAAAAATCATCTTCTTCACTAAAAGGTAAATAACCACTAACCATAGTATATAATAAAACACCACAAGACCAAACATCAGCTAATTCTGGAATATATTTTTCTCCTTTATGCATTTCTGGACAAGCATATGATGGTGTTCCAAAGTCATCATTTATTTTTAAATTTTGATTTCCATAACAAAAACTAAAACCAAAATCTATTAATTTTATTTCATTATTTTTATCAAATAATATATTTTCTGGTTTTATATCTCTATGACATATATTCATATTATGAAGATATATCATTGTATCTATTAATTGTTGAAATATTATTAATGCTTCTTTTTCGTTTAAATTTTTTTTCTTTATTATTTCATCAAATAAACCTTTTCCTGAACAATGTTCCATTACTATATAAATATATGAATCTGATTCTAATACTTCATATAATTTTATTATGTTTTTATGATTTAATATTTTTAAAATTGATATTTCATTGTTTATTAAATTTATTTCTGTTATATTTCTTTGAAGTTGAGTTTTTGATAAGATTTTTATTGCTACTTTTTCTTCTGTGTATTTATGTGTTGCTGTGTATACTGAACCAAAGGAACATTTTTCTATTTCAGATTCTAAAATATAGGAATTTATATTTTTTGGTATTGGTTGTTCTATCCTGTATGAACTCATTTTTTTTGAGCTTTTATATTTTATTTTTTTATACTTTTTAATTTTTTTCTTTTTATTTAATCTTTTTATATTATTATTGTTTTTTTTTCATTTATTTATTAATTGTTTAATTATTATTTTTTATTATTATTATTTTTTATTTTAAAGGAAAATTAATGATTAAAAGGTTTAAAAATTATATTCATAATGCTGATGAATTTGAAGAAAATAATAAAGATATAACAGAAAGAATTGTTCAACAAAAAATTAATTATAAAAAAAATCAAAATGAAAAACAAAATAAAAAAAATAATAAACAACAAGAAAATAAATCAATTGAATATAAATTTTGTGATATTTGCAAAAAAAAATTATATTCAAATAAAGATTTTGAAATACATATGACTTCAAAGAAACATGAAAAAAATATGAAAATATTCACAATTAATGAAATAAAAAATTGTGGTTCAATAAAAAAATATTTAATTATTAAAAAATTAATTTCTCCTTTAAAAAAAAGCAATTTAAATAAAGTAAGATATATGCTTTATTCTTTTGCTTTAAATAAAATGTTTAAAAAACTCCCAATTAAAAATAAATAAAAAAACAATTTAAATAAATATTTTTTTTTAAATTTTTTTTATTTGATAAATTTGCTTTTAAATAAAAATGTTTGTTTTAAAAACAAAAAAATGGAAAATATATAAATAAATAAAGTATATTTACTTACTCTAACAATTATCCAAAACAAAGAAAAAAAAATATATTTGTAAACTTTTTTATAATAATAATATTCCAGAGTAAGTAAACATAATAATACACATATAAACAACTATTTATCAACAAAATCTATATAATTAAAAGCATCTTTTCTTCCTTTTTTAACATCATACATATATTTTTTAGGTATTTTAATTCTTAAATTCGATTTATTTATATCAAAATAAATTGGCTTTTTTGCTTCTCCTGAATTAGGTAATAAATGTTCAGAAAATTCTTCTTTTCCTTGATATTTTGCATATGTAACTTGACAACCTTTATTATTTTTTTTCCATTTAAATTTTTGAAATTTATTATAAAATTCTATTATACATAATGGATCTATAAAATTTAAAAATGCATATCCAAAATTACGAGTATTATAATAACTCATTGGTAAATAAAATAAATCATAATTTTTATTTTCTGAATTTAATCCTAATTTTGAATCTATTTCTTTTATTAAATCTTCACTTTTATATTTTATTGGTATATAATTTATTTTTACTGATGTTCTTCTTTCTTTTCCATTTATTATATTATTAATATCAATTGTGTAATCATTTGATATTTCATTTTTTAAATTTTCATTATCAATTATATTAATATTATCTAAAAAGCAATTATTCATAAAATTATTCATTGTATTATTAACGAAATTATTATTAATATTTGAGTAATTATTTGCTGAATTAACACCAAAATATAATATATTTGAATTATATGGTTGATTCATTATTAATGGAATATTAATCCAATTATTATTACTTATGGTATCTTCTGAAATTGATGAAGTACTTTCAAATTGAAGTGGATATTGTTGAATATTAATTAAATTATTATTATTATTACTATTATTATTATATTGTGAAACTTGAGGTTGTTGAATATAAAAAGAGTAATTATTACTTAAACTAATTGAATTTTTTCTATTTGATATATTATTTTGATTAGAATTTTCATTTTCAAAAGGATTTGATATTGAATTACTATTTTTTTCTTTTAAATCATAAAATTTAGAAGTATCATTTGTTAAATCATTAAATGATTGATTAGAATTTTGATTAGAATAAACATTTATATTAGTTTGTTTTAAACCATTTTTAATTCTTTTTATATTATCAGAAATTTGTTGTTCAGAATAACTATCTTTATCACACCAAATATCATCCATAAAAAAATTATAATTATTATTTATGTGTTCAGGAGAAGCATTATCATCATCTAAAAATTTAAAATAGTGATTATTTAAAAATATCTTACATTTATTATTATTGTTTTGAACAATATTAAAAATATCAAATTCGAGTCTAAAAGTTTTTAAAAGTTTTTTTACTCTTTGTAATCTTTACTACCTTCATTACTTATATTATTATGACTTTTGTGATTTGGACTTATGAAGCGTCTTTGTATTTTTCTTTTGTTGTTTTCTCTTCTTCTATCTGACATGTTTAAATTAAATTTTTTTCTTTTTATAAATAATCTTTTTAAAGAAGTATCAAATGATTCTTCATCTATTAAAATAATTATTCCTTTAATTATAAATTATATAAGAGAATAAATTTGTAAAATATTATCTAAATATACTATAAAATTATTACTGTATATTATAGTTAAAGATGATTTTTATATATTTTATTTATTTTTTATAAATAATATTATATATACAAGTTTTATATTTCTTTTTTAAATTTTTATTATAATTATATTATTAAATTATAGTTTTTTTGTTTTTTAAAATTTGTTAAATAAATACTTATTAATCTTTGTAATCATTTTTCAACAGAAGAATAGAATAAGGATGAAAAAATAAAATAATAAAAAAATAATGTATAATATATTATTTTAGAGAAAAATTTATTAATTTAAAAATAATGAAAATGAATAAATGTAATTATATAAACCATCATTTATTTAAATTAAATAAAATAGAAAAAGGAACATTTAACTATTTTACATATAGTGATGTGCCAGTATGTCAAAATTGTAATCAAAATAAATATGTAAAATATGTTGTTAAAAATAACAAAAGTAAAACATTAAAAAATGTTTCTTATATAACTGGAAATTTAATTTATAATCCTTATGGAACACATTGTAGACAAAATCAACATTTCTATTGTAAAAAATGTGATAAATATTTTTGAAATGATTTAATTATTTTTTCAAAAAAATAAATTTAATAAAAAAACTTTATATTTATAGATTTCTTTTTAAAGAAAAAATTTAAAATATTTAATTATATTATATTTGTTATAAATATATTATGTCATCAACATGTGAACAAAATCTTCAATCAGAATCAATATTAATGACAGGAAAAAATAGTGTTATATTAAATTTAAACGAAAAAACTAAAACAAAAAAAATAAAATTTAAATATGATTTAAATAAAAATAATAATTCAAATCAAAGAAAAGACGCTTTTGGTACTATAATAAATCATCAAAATAAGAAAAAAATAAAAGTAACTTTTAAAGATAAATTAGATGAAAATAGATTTTTAGCAGAAATAATTGAAGTTGAAAATTATAAAGAACTTAATAAATTACATACTGCAATTCCATTAGAAGATGTTTATATAAAAGATGAAACTTGTTGTTCAAATTGTAATATTTTTTAAAATTTAAATTTTATTTATATTTGTGATATATGTATTAGATATTTATTTTGATATAAAATATATTTTAAATTAAAAATAAATTTAAATATATAAAATATATATATATAAAATCACTTAAATTCATATTTCTTAAATTAACTTTGATTTATATATTCTAAAGTTGCTGTTGTAAATCCTTTTTCTTTTAACCATAAACAAAAAACATAAATCATTTCAACTAATTCAAATTTTAAATCAATATCAGAAATAATATTTCTAGATTGAATATATCTAAAATAATCATTTACAAGATCAGGAATTTGTTCATAAGTTTCAATTGATATTTTATTATTATCATTTATATTACTACTTTCAATTTGAACAATATTAGTATCATTTAAATCATTATCAGCTTGAATTATAATTTTATTATTTCTCAAATTTGAATTATTATCTTCATTATTTTCTTTAACATTTTTTTCATAAAACTCATTATATAACATAATATAATATCTCACAAAATCAAAATATTCATCATTAATTCTTGGTTTAACAAATAATAAAAAACCTTCAAAAGGATTATAATTATTATCACTTAAAGTTTTATCATCATCTTCAACAAAATTTTTATTTTTCCTTTTATCATCCTTAAAAAAATCTTTAATATTATTCATAACATCAGAAGAACTTTTTTGAGGTCTTCCTCTTTTTGCACTTTGATTAAATTTTTTACTTTCAGAAAAGCTAATTGGTAAACTTTTAAAATCATTTGGTGAATGTTTTAATTTTTCATGATTATGTAAAGCTGGTCTTGATAAATAAGCCTTTTTACAAATTGGACAAATAAAAGTTCTTCCATCCATTATTTCTTTTGATCTTCTTGGTTTTCTTGCTTTTTTTGATGAAGAATTTTGAATTGAACTTTCTTTTTCTTTTGAATTTTCTTTTATGTAATCTTTTATTAATGTAGTATGTTGATTTTCATTTTCGAAATTTTCCTTTTTTAATATATCAATTTCTGTTATTGTATTATTATTATTATTAATATTATTATAATTTATATTTATTATTGTATTATTATTTATTGGATTTTTTTCTTCTTTTTTTTCTTTTGGAATTTCTATAATTGATTCTTTTTTTTCTTGTTTATTTTCAATTAAAGAATCTACAAATAAATCATCTTCTGTTGTATCATCATTTTTTTTTGATATGTTGTCTTGTAAATATTCAGTTTCTTTTTTTGTTATTTTTATATTGTTACTTATGTTTATATTTATTGTTTCTATTGAAAAGTTTTTGAAATAATTCTTCTTGTTTTCTGAATTTGATTTATTTTGAATTTTTTCTTTTTCTTCTTTTTTATCCTTATTTGGTGATGTATTTATTGAATTTGTCTTTTCATCATTTTTAATTTCAACATAAAGATTTTTAGAAAAAGAATTTTTTCTTGAATTTTCTTCTTTAACTTTTTTAATATCAAATAAGTTTATTTTCTTATCAGAAGATTGATTTTGTAAATCTAAACTTTGATTTTCATCATCTTGTTGAATTCTAATTTGTTTTTGTTCTTCAATGAAATAATTATTTTCCATTTTTTAAAATGTTATTTTTTAAATAAAGACTTTAAAACTTTAAACAAAAAATAAAAATTCACATAATATTAAGAAGAAAGATATATATAATAAAGCCATAAAATTAAATATTCAATAATCAAAAAAGATAAATAATCATATAACAAAAATTAAAAAAAAAAACAAAAAAAAAAACACAAAAAAAAAAAAAATTAAAATAAAAAAAATGAAAAGCAAAATAACAACATCATATTCAAATTTTCCTTCAATAGCAGGATCAACAATGTATAAAACAATGAAGAGTCCATTAAGGAGAAAATCAATAGAAATAATAAATAATAACAATCCAAAAACAAACAATTTAAATAATACATCAAAACATTTTTATCCAAAAACTTTAAAAAATTTAATAAAGAGAAGACCATTATCTCCAGAAAGTCAAAGTTTATCAAAAGCAGAAACAGATGATACATTATTTGGTTTAAGTGAAGTAAAAATAATAGATGATAAAATACATAAAAGAAATAATAATAGACAAAAAGTTTGGCAAATAAAATCAAATAATAATATTTATGGTGTTAATGCTTCTAAAAATAAACAAGAAATTATGGATATTCATTTTAGAACTTTAAGAGGTGATTGTATGAAAAATTTTGATTTAAAAAGTGAAATTGATAAAAAAAAATATTTCCCAGTTGAAAAAGTTGATAATATTTTTGAAGCAGAAAAAATTATGCAAGAAATATTTTTAACTAGAGAAAATCAACAAAAAGCTTATAAGAAATTTGGAGGAACAAATAGAATTGATATGCATACTTTTACAAATCAAAATAGAGAAATTTTTTTAAAAAATATATTAATAAATTTATTAAATTATGAAAGAGATAAAATAAATAATAAAGAACAAGCAGTATCAAAAGCATTAGAAAGTGCAAATAAAGAATTTGAAAAAGATAAAAATATGTTTCAAAATTTCACAATATCAAAAACTCAACAATTTAAAGAATTAGAAATTAAATTAGGAGAAGCTGTTCATAATAATAAATTATTATTTGAAAGAACAAAAATTTTAAATCAAGAATTTAGAACAACACAAGATGAAATTGAAAAGACAATTAGAGATATTCTTAAATTTAAATCTTATGCTGATTTTGTACATTATGCCCTTCAACCATATGAACAATTAACAAATATTAAATTAGATTGGGTTAATATTCAAAAAAAAGATAAAGATATTGAAAATGTTGTTTCTAAATTAATTCATGAATTTGATTTTTTATTATCTGGTTATTATAAAATACCAGAATTTTTTAATGATCCTATTATGTTAGGAAATATTTATTTTACTTTAGAAAGTAATATTATTAAATTATTATCTAAAAAAGAAGATGATGATGAAGAATTATATAAACAAAGAAAAATACAAGAAGTTGAATTAAGTGAATTAAAAGAAAAAGTAAAAGCACATGAAAGAGAATTAAAAGATGTTAAATATGATTATGAAAAAGAAAATATGATTGTTCCTCCTAATTATAAATATCAAGAATTAATTGATACTAATATGGAATTAATTTATGAATTATATTCTGCTATTTTTGAAAAGAATATTACAGAAAAAGATAAACATAAAACTATTATTGAAATAATTAAAGAAACAAATGATTGTTTAAAATTAAAAGAAAAAAATATGAATTATTTAATTGATGAAATGCAAAAAATACAAAATGAAAATGAATTTATATTTAAAAAAGTTCTTGATAGAAAAAAAAATGAAAATAAAATTGAGAAATATAAAGAAGGAAGAGAGAATTTGAGAAGATTACAAGAAGAAAGAAATTTAAGATATTTACAAAGAATGAATAGATATAAAGTGAGAGGACCAATTGTTTATCCTCCCCCTTATGTTTTAAATGATACTAAGAAAAAAAGAGAAATTGAAAAAGCAAGAAATAAAATTGATGAAAAAGAAATGTTATATTATTACTAAATATTAAACATTGTTTTATTTTTGTTAAATATTTTTTTAATATTTTTATAATATTTTTTTTCTAAATTTAAAACTTTTAAAAATAAATATTATATGAAAATGACATATTATTCATCTTCAAAATTTAAAATAAAATTGCTTATTTTAATAATATATATTTTATTGGTTTTTTTATCTGAAATATTTTATCGTTCATATTTATTTAATAAATCAATTCAAATAGAAAAAAAAATTCAGGAAAAATCATCATATATAACAATAAACTTCTTTAAAGTAGTAACAAATTTTGGTACAATCACAATTTTTATTCCTTTATTAATAATAATACATTTATTATTCCCAATAAATATTTCATATACTCTTTTATCAATTCTTATTCTTTCAAGTTATTATGATAATCTATTAAAAATAATTTATAGTAATCCGCGTCCTTTTTGGATTGTACCTTCAATTAAAAAAGAATGTATGGGTGGATTTGGAAATCCTTCTGGACATTCTTTTTCTTCTTTTTCTATATATTTATCTCTATGGAATATTATTATTGAAAGACCTTTTTTTGAAAATAAAAAAGTTTTGAAAATTATTTTATTTATTATTTTTTTTTTATTTTCTTTTTTAATTGCTTTAAGTAGAATTTTTCTCTCAGTTCATTCAATTAATCAAGTTTTATTTGGTAGTTTATTAGGAATTGGTTTATATTTTTATTTCTTTCATATTATTCAATTACATAAATTTAATGGAAAAGAATTTTTTAAATATATTACTGGAAAATTAGAAATTATAATACATACAGTTAAATTTATTATTTATTTAATTATATTATTTTTAGTTTATTTCTTTAGAAAATATAATTCTAATAAATATGATAATATTTTACATGAAAATTGTCCTGATATTCCTTTATATAAAAAATTTAAAAATGAAGGTTTTTTTTTGGGATTGGCAATTTTTTTTTTAATAGGAGCACATTATGGTTTATTTTTTTTCATAAAAAAAATTAAAGTAGAAAGACCATTTAAAGATGAGGAAATAAACAAATGGACAAAGGAAAATCATTTAAAAATAATACTAATTCAATTTTTAATATTAATACCACATTTTATATTAATGATATTATATTTTTTAATTCCAGATAATAATATTTCTTTAGTTATTTTATTTCCTTTAAAAATAATTATACCATTTTTAATAACAGGTAGTTTAATGTTTAGTATTTTTATTTATATTTGTATTAAATATAAATATGCATATAAAAAAATTTATGTGATATATAGAATTGGAACAGAAGCAGAAAATAATAATTCAACGTCTTCAATTGCAATTAGTGTTAAAATTAGAGATAGTAATGAAGTAAATAATTTAAATAAATAAAATATTTATTTGTGGTTTTATTTAAAAATTCAAATTTTTATATATAACTAAAATATTAAATTAATATTAAAAATGCTTTCATCACAAATTAATAATTTAGTAATAAAACTTTTATTAACAATAGTTAATAAAGAAAAAGAAATTGAAATAAATAGACAATTATTAGCTCAAAATATTGATTTTGATTTATTTCAAATATATTCTTTATTAGATAAAGAGAAAAAAAATTATATCAATTCATCAAATTTAATTGAATTCTTATATAAAAATGGAATATATCCAAATGAATTAGAAATGCAATATTTAATTTTATTTTATGATGAAAATGGTGATAATAAACTTTCATATACTGAATTTTTAAGAATGATTTTACCAAATAATAATTTATGTTTAAGAAATGTTGCAAAAGAAAGAATTGGTTCTTTTTCATCTGAAAATAAAATTCCTGAAGATATTGAATTTTTATTTATTCAATTATTAGAAAAGGAAATTAATTATATAAGAACAATTAATAGAATTATTAATGAAATTAAAGGACAATGTGATTTTGATTTTCATAATGTTTATCATTTATTAATTGGCTGTCAAGCTTTTATTAATAAAGATACTATAAGAACTTTTCTTATTAATAATTATATTAATTTTAAAGAAGATGATTTAAATTTTATTATGAGAAGATTAGATTTTAATAAAGATGATAAAGTTGATTTTTTTGAATTTCATAAATTATTTTGTTTTAAAGATCCAAATTGTAAATGTACACTTAATATTAAAAATTGTTGTTTATGTAGTCCAAGATTAATTCCAAATAATAATGGTAATATTATATTTAAAGATATTAATTCTCGTTTGAATATAAGATTATCTCCTGAAAGAGGGTGTTATCCTTCAAATAATAATTATTTAAATAATTCTGTTAATAATAATAATCAATTTAATAATCAATATTATATGAATAATATTAATAATTATAATAATTCTATAAATGAAAATATTTCTTATAATTTAGGTTTAAGAAAAAGACCTGAAAGAGGTTTTGTAAATAAAAATAATAATGAATATAATGAAAATGATAATATTCAAAGTGAAGAAAATCAAAATAATTTAGAAAATATTAATAATGAAAATAATAATATTTCAATTAATGATTTATATAATTCAAATAACAATAATGAAATAAATAATAATTTTTTTGAAAATAATCCTACACAAACTTATTGTCATATTTGTAATAATTTTCCATGTAAATGTTTAGAAATTGCAAATTTAAGAGCAGAAAATGAATTTATAGAATATTTAAATGAATGTATAAAAATGGAAAATAAAATAGAAAAAGCTAAAGTTGATTTATCATTAAGAAGTGATTTTAATGTAGAAGATGCATTTAAAATTTTTGAAAGAGAAAATAAAAAATATATCTCAGATGCTGATTTAATTTATGGTTTAAATACTTTAGATATTTATCCTTCTCAAAAAGATTTTCTTTTAATAAAAAGGAGATTAAATCCAAGAAAAACAGAAAATATAATTTATTCTGATTTTTTTGATTTCGTTATTCCTTTTGAAAAAGATTATAGAATAATGGTTGAAAGAAGAAATTTTCAAAAAAATTATACTGTTTATAATAAAGCAGATATATTTTTATTAACTACTAAATTTTATTTTTCAAATTTATTTAATGTAATAATGGAATGTGAAAATAAAATTGAAAATTTAAGAAATATATCTTGTTATGTTAGAAGTTATATTGATAATATTTTTAGAAAAATTGATAGAAATTGTATTGGAAGTATTAATGAATTAGATATAATTAATTATTTAAAATCAAGGGGAATTTTTACAAATGATATTAATAGTAATTTATTATTTAAAAGATTAGATAAGAATAAAGATGGTAAAATTGAAAGTTGGGAATTAAATGATGAATTACAAATAACACAATAAAAAATAAATAAATTTAAATTTTTTTTTTTAATTTAAAAAAAATCAATCAAATGAAATTTAAAAAAAAAATAATAAATATTTTTTATTATTAAACCTCATCATCAAAATCATCTTTCTCGAAATCATTACCATTTACATTATTTGGTTTTTCAATAAAATAATCATCATTAGTATTTTCTCTTTTAGCACCTTTAATTATTTCATCAATCATTATATCATCATCATCTTTTTCAGTACTTTTTCTATGACGGATATAATTATCATAATTTTCATAATTATCATAATTATTATTAATAATATCATTATTTCTATTATTATTATCTATCTTATTTTTATCAAATTCTTTATCTTTATTATTAATTTCAATTTCATCTTGATCTTTAAAATATTTTGCTAAATATTTCTTATCTAAAAACTTATTTTTGTCTATTAATATATCTGAAGAATATTCATAATTTTTTTGATATTTAGTAGAATTATTTTCTTTATTATCATATTTAATAATATTATTATCTTGTGAATGATATTCATAATTTTGCTTAATATTATTATTAATATTAATTTGATCATTTTGTTTTGAAACAATTTCTAATCCATCTCCATTTAAATTTTCATTTCCATTTATATTATTTATATAACCTGTATGTTTATGTTTTTTATCAAAATTATTTGAAATATTTGAAATATAACTTGGATTTAGATTATATTCATTTATTGATATAGAATTAATTAATTTTTCATTTTTTTGTGGAACATTAGAGTTTCTTGCATTGTTATTTTCATCAAAATTATTTGAATTTTCATTTTGATTATTATCTTCATTTTGTTGTTTTAATTCATTTATTTGTTCTTCTATTGAATTAAATCTTGCTTCAGTTTGAATTTTATTTGCTAAAATTCTTTTTAATTCATCAATGGCTTGATCATGTTTTTTAATATCATTTTCTAATTTATTTAAATTATATGATATTATATTATTTTCATTTTCTAAATTTCTTGATTTTTGAATATCAATATTTCTTAAATTATTATTTATATTATTTTTTAATAATACTATTTCTTCATTTATTTTATTTATTTTTTCATTCATTTGATTTTCTTTTCTTTCAATTTCATTAAATTTATTTTCATATTCATTTCCTAAATTATTTTGAGCATTTTCTTCAAATTTATTTACTATAGTTTGGAAATTATCTTCATGATCTTGTAAATTATCTTTTATTTCATCTATTTCTTTTTTCATATTATTTATTTCTTTTAAAGATTCTTGAATTGTATTTTGGAAAATTTCATTATATTTATTTTGTTCTGGAATAAATTCTTTTATTTTATCATTATTCATATTATTCTGTTGTTGTATATCATTTTTATTTTTTATATCATTAATTTGAAAATCTATTGAGTTAACTTTTCCTCTTATTTCATCTTTAAATTCTTCAATCATATGTTCTAAATAATTTTTCTGTTCATTTAAAAATGAAGAAAATTGATTTTGAAATTCAGTTATTTTTTCATTATTTGAATCAGTTAATTTATCTAATCTTTCTTTTTGATTTTTACTAACAACACCAAATCTACTTAATTGATTGTTTATATCTTTTATTTCTTGATGATAATTTAATAATTTATCATTTAATTCAGATACTCTTTTATTTTCATCAAGTACTTTTTGTCCAAATTCTTTAAAACCTAAAAGTGTATTTCCTAATTTTTCATTTATATCATTTAATTCTGCTTTCAATAATCCATTTTTTTCATTTTGATTTTCAATATCATTTTTAAAAGTTTCAATTTCTTTAACTGAATTTGAAAAAATTATTTTTACATTTTTAATATCATTTTCACATTTTTGTAAATCATTTCTAATTTCTTCATTATTTTTTGCAATAATTATGTAATTATTATTAACTTGATTATATTTATTATCTATTTCATTAATTTTATTCTCATTTTGTTCATTTAATTGTTTTAATTTATTAATTTCAAAAAAAATATTACTTGATTTATGATCAAGATGATTTGTTAATGATGATTCTATTTTATTATATAATTTTTCATTTGTCATATCATATGTATTTGTTTTATTTTCAATATCTTTAATTTTAAAATTTATTTCTTTAATAGATGAACCTAAAAGTTGAAATTCTTTAATTTTTCTATCCATTTCTTCTATTTTTGTATTATATTTTTCCATATCTGAAAGTAATTTTATAATTCTATTTTCTAAACTATTAAATTTATTATTTGAATCTTCTTGAGTTACTTCAATTGATTTTTTATTATCTTGTATTTTTTCTTCAAATGAATTTAATTTTGGTTCTAAATAAATATTATTCCCTATTTCTTTTCTAAATGTTTCCATCATATAATTTAATTCATTTTTCATTCTATTTAAATAAGGTTCCATTTCTTTTTCCATTGCTTTTCTACTTTTTGTATCAGATTCATCTACTTTTAAATTTCCTACATTTGTATTTCTATATGTATTAAGAGGATTTGTTTTATTAAATGATGTTCCATAAAAAGTATCATTTCCATTTGAAAATCCATTTTCATATCTTTTTAATCTTTGAGTTTGAAAATATGGAAGATCTTTTTTTATTTGAGTTTCATAAAAATTCTGATTTGTATTTCTATTTGTATTTATTCCTAGTTTATTATCAATGTTGTTTAAAATTGTATTATAATCTGACATTTATATTATTTATTTATATTATGAATAATTTATTCATTTATTATATAAATAAAAATTATATTTATTATTCCAATAATAAAATATATTTTCTACAATACTATTTATTTAATAAAAATTTGAATCATGAAGTTTTTTTTATAAAATTAAAATTAATTAATTAAATTTATCTATATAATTGTTTACCACACTAACACATTTAATTTTTTTTTTATTATTATATATTTTTTTATTATACTACATTTTATTTGTAGCCTATACAAATAATATTTAATTTAACTAAAGAAAAAATCAAACCAATTTAGGTGATAATTATTAAAATTAAAATATTTTGTATATGATAAATCATTATTATTATATTTTAAAAAATTGTTTGAAAATAGTAATTTATTGATTAATGCTCTAACAAAGTCAGGTACAATGACTTTGTCATTTATATTTTCTTCTTTATTTACAAATTGAAATCTAGATTCTTCTTTGTTATTATATATTGAATTAGAAAATCTTAGGTTATTATTAATTTTTATAATTTTTCTTAAATTCTTTAATTGTTTTACAGAATTTTTATTAATTTTTATACATTGTTTTTTGAATAAAGTATTTGATTTTAAATTATCATTTTTATCTGTTTTGCATTCTTCTTTAGATAATTTATTAAATATATCACTTTTCAATTTCTTCATAGTCATTTTGGGAAATTTTTTTTGCCTTTCATAAAAGTTATCTCCTATAAGATTTTCAAAAATTAAATTAAAACAAGATTCAGTGACATTTAAAATACTTAAAGCAAATTTATTACTATTTATAACTTCTTTACAATAAATTTCTTTAAGTAGATAATCACTAATTTTTAAACTATGTATACAAAAACAATTATAATTAAAACAAGTTTTATTTTGAAGAAAAACAGGACAATATTTCGTTATTAAATAAGAAATCTTTAATCTTTGATTATTTCCTATATTAAAATTATGAAGAGAAGTAATAGTCAATGCTGCTTGATTTATAGTATCAAATTGAATTATTGCATTATTCTCTTTTTTTTCTTCTTTATTTTTTTGAAATAAAAATATTTTATTTATGTGGCCATATTGTCCTAAAAACTTCTTTTGATATAATATTTCTTTAGAATATATATCTATTGGTATGTTTTGTAATAAGATTGTGTTTTTTGATAAATATTCTTTTTCTGATAATTCTATTTGTTTTTCAATAGATATAGGAATAATTTTTTTTTTGGTGAAGGACATTTTATTTACTTTTGAAAAAAATGCATTTAAATATCATAATATAATATATATTAAAGAAGATATATTTATTTATGTTAAATTTTATTTTAGTTGTGGTTATTGTTTTTTTTTCTTTCTTGGTTTATACTTTTTTTATACTTTAATAAAGTTCATTTGTGGTATAAAATTTTTATCAATATTTTTATTCTTGGAAAAAAAATTTTAGAATATTTTAAAAGAAACTCACAAATTAAAAAGTTGACATAAGGATGAAAAAAATAATAAAGTAAATAATGAATAAATTGATTAATTCAACAATATTCAATTTTCTTTATGAGATGGAATTAAATGTAAAAAATGTGATTAGAAAAATTAACACACCATTAAAAGAATAAATTAATGCCTTAGTTGTGGCCATAAAATATTCAGATAGATTTAAAAATGAAATTTAAAAATTAAAGATAATAAAAAAATAATAATTAATAAAAAAAATTAATTAAAAAAAAATAATTAAATTACATTAAAAAAATAATTTTTTTGCATATTTAAATGAATTTTATTTAAATAATTATTTTCCTTTGTAATGGATATGAACACTGAATTAAATATAGATCAATTAGCAGAAATATTTAATATAAATATTCCAAATACTGAACAAATAAAAAAAAACGAAGCTTTATTTACAAAATATAAAAATTACCCTAAATTTGCTCCATTATTATTGGAAATATGCTGTGATGTAAATAAAAAATATTCTAATGAAGTTGAATTAAACGCAGCAATTCAACTAAAAAATTTTATAAATTCAAATTGGAAATTTACAAATAATGAAACTTATAATAAAAATTTAGTTTTTGATGATGATGTAATTATAATTATAAATGATGATGATAAAAATTATATTAGAAATAATATTATTGATGCTGTAATTTATATTATTGGAATTGAAAATGGAAAAATTTTAAAACAATTAAATCAATGTATAAAAAAAATTTTAAAATTTGATTTTGAAAAATTATGGCATGAAGATTATATGAAAAAAGTTATTAATTGTTTTATTTCTAATAATGAAAAACAAACTTATGCTGGAATTATTCTTTTTCATCAATTAAGTAAATTATTTGAATATGAAGAAAGTGAAAAACAAAATGTTTATAATAAATATTTTGAACAAGTTAATGGTCATTTTTTAAATTTTATTTCACAATGTAAAGATTTAAATAATAATATTCAAGCACAATTTATTTATAAACTGTTAAAAATTTTTTTTAAGAGTTTTCAAGGTGATATTACACCATTATTTTTAATAGATGAAAATTATGAAAAATGGTCTAATATAATAATTAATGTTATTAAAACTCCAATTTCAAATGAAAATGTAAAAAATACAAAAAATGTTTTTTGGAAATTAAGAAGAATATGTTTTCAAATTATAACAAGAATATATCAGAAATTTTCTCAAATTAGTAATAAAGATTTAAAATCATTTAAAAAATTATTAGTAGAAAAATATTTACCTCAATATTTTGAAGTAATAAAAACAATATATGAAAATTGTGATAATAACAAAAATTATATTGATGATAATTGTTTAACATATATTTATAATTTCTTATCAAATATGATATCAAAAAAAAATTTAGATAAAGAAGTAACACAATTATTTATGAATAATAACAAATTAAAAGAACAAATAATAAAAGATGCAATAATCCCTTTAGAAGATTTAGATTCTTGGATTAATGATCCTAAAAATTATATTATTAAACAAATGGATGAAATTGGAGCATTATTTACTAAAAGGCATAGTTCTTATAAAATGCTAAATGCTTTAATGAGTTATAAATCAAATAAAAAAGAAAATAAAAAAAATCCTCCTGATTTTTATATGAATTTTTTAACTTTCTTATCAGAAATTTTAAAAAATAATTCTCAAGGTCAAATTGAAGAAAATAAAAATATAATAGAAAATTTTAAAGATCAATCATTTATTACTAATCCAAATAATATAAAATGTAATTTAGTAAAAGAAGCAATTTTATATTTGATTAGATTAAATGAAAAATTAGTAATGAAATATTCTAAAAATATGTTTGAAGATTTAGTAGAAAATTATGTCTTACCTGAATTATCAAGTCCAATTGAATTAATGAGAGAAAAAGCAATGAAATTTTTAATGGAATTTAAAAATTATAAATATAATAATAAAATATTAGTAAATTCAATTACAATACAAATTATTAATTTATTACAAAATGATAATTATTTACAAGTTAGAATTTATAGTGCATTAACATCAAGTTGTTTAATAAAACAAGAGAATACACGTTCATTATTAAAAGGAAATATAAAAATTTTATTGTCAATTTATTTAAAATTAATGGAAGAAACAGATTTAGAAGATATTGTTGAAAGTCTTCAAAATATAATAACAGAATTTAAAGATGAAACTAAAGAATATATTGTTCAATTAAGTGATTATTTAATTAAATATTTTAATAAATTAATAACAAGAGAAGTAGATGAAGAAAATGAATATGATAATAGTTCACTTATAAATAATGTAATTTCAACTTTTATTGATATTATTAGTTTTTTTGTAAATAATAATGAAATTTATCCTCAATTAGAAAATTATGTAATAATAATTTTAGAATATTGTTTTAAAAAAGAAATATATGATAAATTAGAAGATGGAATGGATTTATTAGAAGAAATAATAAAAAATGCAAATGTTTTTCCTATTAAAATGTGGGAATATTTTATTCCTTTAATTACAAGTGTTATTGGAACTGATGAAGATTTAGAAGAATTTAAAAAAGAATATCCTAATCAGATTTATGAAGGAAATGGTTTTGATTCAATAAATAGTATTTGTAAATTAATAAAAATTTATATTGCAAAAGATCCAAATACTTTTATTAATTCAACTGATAAAAAAGGAAAAAAATATATTGATTATTTATTAAGATTAGTTCAAAGTATTTTAGAAATTTGTGAAGGAAAAAAAAAATATGTAGAAACTAAAAATGCTTTTGATTTATTATGTGTATTATTTGATGTCTATAGAGGAAAAATTGATAATATCTTAAATGAAATATTAAAATTTATTTCAAATAAACATACACATAAAAATACATTATATAAAACAAATTTAAGAATTTTATTATCATCATGTTTTATATATAATTCATATTTATCATTAAAATATTATGAATCAATGAATGAAATTGAGCAAATATTTAAATTTTGGTTTGAAGGAATTAATAATTTTTCAAAAAAAAAAGATATAAAATATAATTTAATAGGATTATGTTGTTTAATATCATTAGATAAAACACAACAAAATAATTTAATAATTCAAAATATGAAACCATTAATAGATGCAATAATATCTTTAGCAAAAAAATCAAATGAACTTTCTATTAAAAATTGTAAAGAAGAAGAAAATGATGAAAATGAAGAAGAAGAAGATGATGAAACAAAGGAAAATGAATTATATAAAAATTTTTTAAAAGAAGATATTTGTGAAGAAGATGATGAAGATATAAGTTGGAATGAAGATGATAATGACGATGATGAAATTACTCAATTAGATAAACAGAATGATGTTTTATTTTTAAAAGAAACTTTAAATAATATTTCACAAAAATCTCCTGATGAATATAATAAAATAAATGAATTATTAGGTGAAAATATTAATTTATTAAAAGATATTTTCACAAAGGAAGAAGAAATACAAAAAAATAAAAAAAATAATAAAAATAAATAAAAAAAAATAAAACTATTTTAAAATAATTTAAAAAAATTATTTTTAAATAATATAATAATATAAGTAATATAATTTTTATTTTAAACTTAATAAAAACTATTATTTTAAGGTAAAAAAATTAAAAATGGGTTGTTGTGATCCAAAAAATGGTTATTCAGTAAATAAAAAATCAGAACTAATTACAAATAGATCAAAATTAATAAACCAAAATTCTAAATCAAAACAAAATAATTTAAATATAAATGATAATGAAAACATAAATTCAAACAAACAAAGAGAATTAGAAGAAACAGAAATTCCAAATAAAACTGAATTACAAATTCCACCAATGAAAATACCATCAACAATAATTCAAACAAAGAAACAATTACAATTAACAATTATAGAAAGTAAACATTTACAAGAAGGAAAAATATTATCAATTAATCCAGGAGGATTAATTGGGTCTGAAAGAGATGCTTTAGATGGAATCACATTTTTTGGTGTTAATAATGTAAAAATATTTATTTTTTTATTTTATTTTTGGATTATTAAAATTAGACTGAATTAAAAAATGATTTTAATTTCCCTGAAGAAGAATCAAATATTGCAAAAAGACATTTTGAAATTAAATATGATATTCAAAATGATGAATATAAAATTAGAAATTTAAGTGGAAGTGGTTTATTTATAAAAATAGAAAATAAAATGATATTAAAAAATAATTCAGTTTTTTCTTTTTCTTCAACTTTAATTTGTGTAAAAATAAATTTAAATATAAATAATTTTGGAAGTACAATATCATTAAAAATATTACATGGAACAAATCAAAATAATGAATATTCATTTAATTCAAATGATAAAGTAGTAATTAAATTAGGAAGATTAAAATCAAATATAATTGATATTGATTTTAATGATGAAAGTACTTCAAGATTACAAACAACAATTTTATATGAAAATAATAATTGGTATATTGTTGATGGTGATGGTAATAAAAAAAGTTTAAATGGAACTTGGTTTTTTGCAGATGAATATATTACTATTAATGAAGGTATGATTTTTAGAGCTGGTTCTACTACTTTTAAATCTCATTTATTTACTCCTTAAAAAAATATTTTTTTTTAATTTAATTTTTTTAAAATTAAATTTTTATTTTTTTTCTTAATTTTCTTTTTGTTCTTTTTCAAGTTTTTCTATTGATTTTTGTAGATTATATTTTTTTTTTATATTTTTAAATATTATGTATTCTAGAAGTTTATGTTTTTTACGAGGTAAGTAATCTGAGTTTTCATTATAAAATTGTTTTATTATTTTATAATATAATCTTGAATTTAATTTGCTGTTTTTATTATTTGATTCTATATTATTTATTTTATTCAATTCTTCTTTTAATTCATTTAAATCTTTTTCATTATATAATTGTATTGAATTTTTAGGAGAATTTATTGGTTCTAATTTTGCTTTTTCCAAAAATTTTTTTTGTTTTGATAAGTTTATAAATAAATTAGAATCATTATATGTATCAATTTTACCTGATTGATGATTGAAATAAATTAAATTTTGTTTGTTACTTAAGTCTTTATATTTCTTATTTAATATTTTTTTTAAATTATTTATAAAATATTCATGATTCATTTTGTTATTATCTCCTTTTTCATTTAAAATATCATTATTTTTATTTATATCAATTTTATTTGAATTATCTTGTTTGATTTTACATTCTAATATTTTATTTTGTGTTAATATTTTATTGTTGTATTGAATACCATCAAAAATAATATTATTCATTGGAGTATCAAAATCAATATTATGAAAATTATTCATTATATAATATGAAAAATTATCAATATTTTCTGAATTTACTAATTTACCCATTCTATTTTTTTTAAAAAAATCATTAATTATTTCAAATTTATTATCCCAATAAAGTGACAAATGATATTTAATTGCTTCTAAAATAAATTTATTATTTTTTTTGCAAAATAAATTATAATTTTTAATTGTATTCAAAGGAGAATTATTTATTATTTTAATTCCAGATTTTATTTTTAAATTATTTTTTAATTTTGTCTTATAATCAGATATATCTAATCGAGTATTTATTTCATTTTTTATTTTTTCTTTTGTATTAATATCAATATCTATTAAACCTAAATTTGCTTTTTTTTTTGAAAAATTATTTTTATTAATAGGAGAAAGTATGGCACTTAAACTTTTTTTAGGTTGTAAGAAATTAATTACTTGAGCATTTTTATTTATAGGAGTTAAGTTTTGACTAAAATTACAAATTTTCTTTCCATAAAAGTTTTTATTTAAATTAAAGTTGTTTATGTGATTAATATAATTATCATCAAAAAATGAGTTTAAATTTATATTATTAATACTGTTTGATGTATTAATAGTACTAATATTCTTCAAATTAAAAATATGACAATTTGAATTACTAGTATTAAACTTTTTTAATTTTTTTAATGTTTTTAATCTTATTTTAAAATGTGCATTTTTATTTTTAAAAGAATCATCAAAAGAACCTTTTTTATTCATATTTAATTCCAAAACAAATAAAAAAATAAAAATAAAAAAAATAAAAAAATATAAAAAAAATTATTTAATAAACTGTCTTTTATCATCTTGATTTCCTAAATTAAGAAATCTTTTATTTTTCCTTCTCATACTTGAAGAAGTATGTCTAACATTTAAATGAACAAAAGGAGGAGAGACTAATCCAAAGCTTTTACACAACATCATCAAATCTAATTTTTCCAAATTAAAAACTTCTTTATTAACCTGAGCATTATAAGCATGAATATAAGCTCTATAAGCTTCCACAGCTAAATTATATAAATACTTATCATTTCTATTAACTAATTTTTCTAATTGTTCTTGAACTTTAGCTAATTTTGATTCTTCAAAATCAAATTCTTCAATTTTAATTTTATAAACTTTTAATAATCTAATAAATCCTATTTCATTTGGTAAAATCATAATAAGTGCTTTACCACTTTTAAAAGCACCTCTTGCAGTTCTTCCAACACGATGTAAATATTCTTCTGAATCATGTGGTGGATCATATTGAATAACCCAATCAATATCAGGAATATCTAATCCTCTTTGAGCAACATCAGTACATAATAAAATTCCTTTTTTAAGAGAACAAAATTCTAAAAATGTAGATGAACGTTTTTGTTGTTTATAATCTCCTGTTAATGATAAAACTTCACAATCAACATAATTTAATAATGTTGAAAAAAATTCTACTTCTTTACATGTTGAAAAGAATATTATTATTTTTTTATTTGGATTTTTTTTAATAAATGTAAATAAAAATAGAAATTTTTTATCTGCTGTTATTTTAATATATCCTTGTTCAAGAGATGATACAGTTGGATCATCATTTGATGTTTTAATTCTTATATTTTCATAATTTTTAATTGATAATGTTATTAAATCTTCTACTTTTGGTGTTATTGTTGCTGAGAAAAGAAGTGTTTGTCTTTCTTTTGGAATTTTTTTTATTATTTGTTTTATTTCTTCTTCAAAACCAATTTTTAATATTTTATCAGCTTCATCAATTATTAACATTTTTAAATTAGAATAATTAAATTTTTTAGTATTTTCCATATGATCAAGTAATCTTCCTGGTGTTGCTATTACAATTTTCATATTTGAAGATGAAATTTTTTCACTTTCTTTCTTTCTATTTCCACCTCCAATAACAAGAGTACATAAATTTCCATTATCAATTAAAATATCTTTTGCTAAATCATATAATTGAATTGCTAATTCTCTAGTTGGTGTTATTATTAATACTAAAATTCCTTCTTTTATTTTAGAAGTTAAAATTAATTGAGCAGCTGGAATTAAAAAAGCTAATGATTTACCACTTCCCGTTTTAGCTTGTCCTATTACATCTTTTGATTCTAATGCTTGTGGAATTGATTCACTTTGAATTTTTGTTGCTGTAATGTAACCTAATGAGTTTAATGTTTCTTTTAATTTTTGATTAAGAGGAAATGATGAAATTTTTGTGTTTGAGAAGTAATCAGAATTTGAATTTTCTAATTTTTGGTTTTCTTTTAATTTTGATAAGTCATTTATTGATTTTTTTGAATTTTTAGAATCTAAGGAATTTGATGAGTTTTTTCTTGGAGTTTTTAATTTTAGGTTTTTTAATTCAGGATTTGTTTTTAAGTTTAATTCAGCCTTTTTTTCTGATTTATTTCTCTTTTCTTTTTTATCCATTTTTTGGAATAAAAAATATTGATTATATAAAAATAAACAATAAATAAAATTCTAATGGAAGAATTATTTAATAGAAGAAAAGAATGTCCAAAATGTATAATACATACTCCACCTTCTTCATATTATTTTATCCCATCTAAAAAAGATGAATATAAATATTTAAATAATAATAAACAAAACCCAACAAAATTAATAAGATATATTTTTGAAAAAAAAAATAAATCCAATTACAAATCATTTGAAAATGAAATTTATGAAAAATTTTCCAATTATTTAAAATCAAAAAAAATAATTTTACCTATGAATTGGAAAGAAAGTGACACAAGAAGATTTCTTCAATCAACTTATTTTGATATTGAAAAAACTTTAGAAAAAATAATTGAAAATATAAAGTTTGAAATACCAAAAATACCATTTAATTCATATAAAGAAATTTTATCAAGTCGTTTTTTATATATGCATGGTTTAGATATTAATTATTGTCCAATTTTAGTTACAAATGGTAAAATTTTTATGGATATAATTGATAAATATCCAATTGAAAATTTTATTTGTGCAATTGATACATTTATTTCTTATTTAATAGAACATTTTTTTATTCCTGGACAAGTTGAAAATTGGGTTATGATTGCAGATTTAAAAGAAGTTTCTATTTGGGATCCTCCATTAAAATTATTAAAAATATTTGAATTTTTACAAACTAAATATATTTTTAGATTAAAATATCTTTATATTTATGGAATGGAAACAATTTTAAATTTTTGTTTTAATATTATTAAAAATGTTATTGATGTTAGAACTACTAATAAATTCAAATTTATTGATAATCAAAATGACATTAATAATATTGTTTTAACTAATATTCATTCTTCACAAATTGAAAGAAAATATGGAGGTGATGCAAATAATTTAATTCATGATTTAGATTTTCCTTTTATTTTACCTAGTAATGAATATCAAATTGAGAAAAATAGAAAAGAAATTATTAATGAAGAAGAATATATTAAAAAATATAAAAATAATGAATTATGTGTAATTTCACCTTATTTATATAATAAAAATATTGGTTCTGAAACTAGTAGTAAAAAACCAATTATTTATAATGGGATGGAATTTTATGAAGTAAGTAGTATTCCATCATCAAGTAGAAATTTTACAATTCATGATGTTAAAAGTGATATTAATTATAATTATAATATTAATAAAGAACCTAATTATAATAATAAAATTAATAATAGTAATAATAATATAAATGTTGTATTTATTGAAAATTATCTTAAAAATGAAGATCATTTAATTGATGAAAAAAGTGAAGGTAAAACAGGATTAATTGATATTAAAAATGAAAACTCAGGATTTAGAGAATTAAATAATTATAATAATATAAATAAATATAAATCAGATAATAAAAAATTGGTAAATCACAATAACAAATATAAACTAAAAAATAATTCAATGAATGTTTTAGTTGAAAAAGAAGAAAAAAACAAAGGTTGTTGTAAAGATACGTGTAAAATAGCTTGAAAAAAATTTTTTTCATAAAAGAATATAAATAAAAATAATTAATGAAAATAATTAATATTTATAAATGATTAGAAAAATAAAAATTAATTTATTTTTTTTAAAACTTAATAAAAAAAAAGAAAATAAAAAAAATGAATAAATTTGTAATAAGAAAAGCTCCATTATATTATATTGATGGTGTACCTGCATATAAAGCTGGAGAATGGCCAGGAATAAAATCAAGTAAATTTGGTAATACAAAAATGATAATTCATCGTTTATCATCAGATATATTTAATTTTAACAGTAAATAAAAAAAATTTTTTTAAATTTATAGTTCCTGATACATCAAATTTACCTCGTAAAAAATTATTAGGAATGAGATACTCACAAGATTTACCATCAAGACCAAAAATAAAAAAAGTTATTCAATATGAATCAAAATCAAAAGATATTATTCCTGCTATTCCAGGAATAAGACTTTTTGTTCCTAAAAAATATTATTTTGAGAAAATAAATGATTATCATGATGAAAAAGAAGAAGCTCATAATAAATTAATTAAACAAAATATGATTATGAGAAATCATACTGAACAAAGTTCATTAAGACCTAATATTTTAAGAAGTGATTTTCCTAAAGATTTTTATGATAATATTTCTAGGAATAAATTATTAGGTGTTTCTTTTACTAAAGAAACTTTTGATACTTTTAGAAAAAATACTCTTCCTAAAATTAAACAAACAAATGAGTTTTTGGAAAATAGTAAAAATGCTTTGAAACATATTGAAGGACAGAAAATGTATAATTTGAAAAATAAACAAGAAATTCAAAAAAGAGATATTAATTATGTTGAAAGTTTAGAAAATTGGGGAATTAAGGATGATACTAAATCAAAAATTAATAAAAGTTTAGAAATAAATTAAAAAAATTAATATTCTTATTATTTATAAATTATATTAAAAAATTAATTATTTAATATAATAAATTTCCTTATGAAATAACAAAAAAAAAAATAAAAAAATAAATATCATATTTTAATATAAAAAAAATGACAGAAATACAATATGAAGTTGATAATGGAATATTATTTAAATTTATAAGATTATGTGCAATAATTTCAGGAATATTATTAATAACAGTATTAAAACCTCATAGATTATATAAAAAATTTTTAATATCATTTTTAAATTATTCATTTAAATATCGTGGAGCAGATTGGCAAATTTATCATATTTTAATAGTAATAATTTTCTTTTTTACAGTTTTATTTTCATTTCTAAAAATGCAAAGTTCTCAATATAAACCTGATCCTACTGATACATTTGAAAGTAAATTAAGTAAATTAGATAAAAAATGGTTAAATGAAATGGAATCTTGGTTAACTTTTTTTATTATTATTTGCCTTATTAGTGTTTATAGATGTTCTATGATTTTTAGTTATGAAAATAAAATTACTAAGGAAGTTGAAGATGTTAAAAAACAAATTGAAGAAGCTAAAAAAAATTAAAATTATTAAATTTTAATATTTTAAAAAAAAAAATTGATTATTTAAATTATTATTTTATTTTTTTTTTTTTATTTTTTTAAATTAAGGAGTATTTTAAAATTTATCTTATAATATAAAAATGGGAAAAAATAGTTTTTATATAATTTTAATATGTCAAATTTAGAAAAAATAAATTTTTTATCAAAGAAAAGAAAAAAATCAATAAGAGATAATTTTTTTTTATTTCGTAAAAAGTCATTACTGAAAAAAAATTTTTCAAAAAAAAAAAATTTATCATCATCATTAGAAATAGATTTAAACAAAGCAAGTGTTTATACATTAAAATCTATTAAATTAGGAAACTTTGTTTCATCATGTTTAACCAATTCAACTTCAGAAAATGAATCAGTAGAAAAAAATATAGTTTCAAATAAAAAATATAAAGCAAATTTTACTATTCCTCAATTTATAAATTTTAAAAAATCAGATAATAATGAAATAAGTTTTAGATGTATTGATGATAAATTGGTTTTAAAAAATCTTAAAATTGATAAAAAAGTAGAAGATAATATTTGGATGAAATTAGATAATGATGAAATAAGTGAAGAAGAAGATTTAAAATCTGGCCAAAATAAACTTCATAAATTTTTATCTATAGAAATAAACAAAATAAAAAACAATAAAATGTATTTAACTAATAAATTATTTAGAAAAAAGCAAAAAAAAAAAAAAAAAAAAAAATTTTATATAATTAAATAAATATTATTTATAATATTATTAAAAATTAATTGAATAAAATAAGTTTTAATTTAATTTTTATATTTTCTATTATAAAATTATAAAAATTTTTAAATCATTTAATAAATTTTTTTATTAAATAATTTTTTTATATAAAAATGTATAATTGGAGAAAAAGAACATTAAAAGATTTCTTTTTTGGATATTTAATAATATCATCTTCTTATGCTTCAATTGGTTTTACAAAATCTTTAATTAAACAATATAAAAAATATTCAATAGCAAAAAAATTATTCAATCAAATTGGATTAAATAATATAATAAATATTGATAATTTTTATCTTTTATCAGGAGAAGCAAAAAAATTAATTTCTCCTATTAAAAATACATTTAATGAAAATTTAATTGGTTTAAAAAGTAATTCAACTTATTTTGAGAATTTTATTTTAATATGTGAAAAAATAAAATATATAATTCAACCGACTCCTTTAACTAAATTTTATTCTTTGACAAAAAGTTATATAACAAATGAAAAAAATAATTTACCAGAAGTAAATAAATTGTTTATTTCAAAATCAGAAATTCTTTCAAATGGAGATAATATTTATTTATTTGGTAAAATTATAAATAATAAAGGAAATATAATTGAGAATTATCAAAATTTAAAACATATAAAACCATATATGATTTCTCATTCATCATTTGATGATTTGAAAAAATATTCTTTATCTTTTTATCCTTTAATTAAATCAATAATTAAAATTTCTTTTTGTGGATTATTATTTTTAATTGGAATTAAACATTTTTATTTAAAATATCAATATTGGACTAATATTAATAAGAAAAGATTTTCACTTAAATGTACTAAATGTAAAACTAATCTTTGTGATATTTTATGTGAAAAATGTGAAAATTTAACTAATTATTGTTCAAAATGTTATTTAGAATTACAAAACAAAATAAATTCAAAAAAAATTAAACTAAAGAGTATTAAATGTGTACATTGTAATAAAATATTAGATGTTGTTCAATTAATTAAATATAAATAAAAACATTAACACTCATTAAATTTTACTCATAATTAATTTTAAAATAATATTAATTTTTCTTTATAAAAATATTTTTATTGATTATTTTCATGACTTAAAAAATTGAAATGAGGTTTTAATTTAACAGAATGTCTCATAATTACTTTTTTCATTTTTGAAATATCATTAGATGAATTTAATTCGAGAGTTCCTTTTTTTAATATATCATCTTGATTATTTGAAATAATTGATTCCATTTTTATTTTTTGTACATTTTGTATTATAAATTTATACCATTCATTCATTGGTTTTTCAAATAAATTTTCAAATTCATTTCTTTTCATTTTATATATTCTTTCATAAATTACACTATTATTTATTAAACCTTTAAACCATTTTATTTTAGGGAAAAATAAATGTATTTTTAAAAAATTTTTATTATTTTTACTCATATTTAAGTAATTAGTTTGTCTTTTTATAAATTTTAATAAATCACAATCAAAATTAAATATTTTTTCATCTAATTCTAATTTTGTATCAATCTTTTTGTTATAATATTTATAAAGACTTGATGATTCTTTAATTATAAGACATTTATTTATTAAATCTTCAGGCCAAAAAGATTTTCTCATTTTATTTAATTGAATTGCTTCTTTCAAATTTAAATTATATATTTTTTCATATGGCTCAATTTTTTCTCCATTATAAGTTATTTGTATTTTTGGAGTTTTAATTTCAAATAATCCATTTTTAATATCATTTTCATTTAAAAATGAAACAAAAAATATGATAGAATAATTATTTAATTTTATTCTATATAATTTAATTTTTGTTTCATCTAAATTAATTTTTATATTTTCTTTATTTATATTAGTATAACTTAATGCTTGATTTATAGTTTTTCTAAATTCTTTGATTAAACAAAATGAATCAACTAAAAATAAATCCCAATCTTTAAATTTTTCCAAAAATATCCCCATACCCACATTCATTAAATATTAATTATTTTTTTATTATTTTTAAATTAATATTTAATTTTCTTAATTATTTTTAAAATTTTTATTTTGTAAAAAAAAATTTGTATTATAAATACAAATTATTATGAAAATTGAGCTTAACATAAAATAAAAATTTAATATTTAAAAAAAAATTTTTTAAAATTAAAAATATAAATTTTATTTTATAAATAATAAAAAAATAATTAATATTTAATGTATGTGGGTACGGGGATAAATATGATATATGTTTTGTATCTAATGACTTTGTTATAGTTGTTTTAAATCCATTTAAATATTTAAATCTAATTTTAATTTTAGGCATAAAAATTTCAAAAGTAAATTTTTTGATTTTTCCTTCATTTGTTATTATCCAATCATATTTTAAATAAGACATTTGTGAATGATTTAATAAAAAACAATTAATATTATACATTTTCTTTGTATTAATCATATTATTATATATTTTAGAAAATTTGTCTTTATTTAATATAAAAATATTTGATTCTATATCAAATTCAATCACAGATAAAAATATCAATTTTAATGAATCAAAACTTATCCCATAAAAAAATGGAATACAAGAAAATGGTAATTTAATCTTAGAAATCTTATTTCCATTTTCATCTGTAAATAAAAGAACAAATGTATCACATCTTAATTTAACTTCAATATCTTTAATCATAAAAATATTTTCTTTTTTATAAATAGGATTTTTATCCAAAGGATTTTGTTCTTGATTATAATTTAATATTTCATTTTTTAAATAATTTTCCAATAATTCCTTATTTCCATCTTTGTTTCTATCAACAAAATAATTTTCTTTATAAGTTACATATTTATGTACAACATCATCCATATTATTAAATGAATCAATATATTTTAAAAATCTATTAGCATTAATTGAATTATCAAAATCATTTAAATATGTATTTGAAACTGAATTAATTATTGTATTATTTTTTTTATTTTTTTCATTTATATTATCTATATTCATATCTTTTATTAATACTTTTCTTAAATTTAAATTTCTTTTATTATATCTTTTTATTGGGATTATTCCTTCATTTATCTGAATTGGATAATTTGTTACATTTGGTAATTTAAATGTATGTTTCATTGTTAATTGATTATAATAATTTGAATAATTTGAATAACGTTTTGTATTTAATATTAATTTTTTTGATTTTTTTAATAAATCAATTGAATTTGAATATGAAACATTTGAAATATCAAAGAAATTAGTTAAATTTTGTTGATATTCAAGAATAGAACTTGACATTAACAAATTCGAAAAATTATTATTAAAAATTAATAATTTAAAATTAAATTAAAAAAAAAAAGAATGAAAACTGAAGAAAATATATCATTAACAGAAGAATCAAAAAAACAAGATAAACAAGACCACTTTTCAGATATAGAAGATTCAAATGATTCATTTCAAGTAAATGTAAATTTTATAAAAAATAAAACAACAACATCAAATTTTAATTTTAATATTGAAATAACAAATGAACCAAAAGAAAAAAATAAATCCCAAAATAATTCTCGTAGAAACACTCGTTTATCTTTAAAAGACTTTTTAGAATCTCATCAAGAAATTTTCCCAAATTTAAAAGAACAAAATTATAAAAAACCAAAAAATAAAATTCCAAAACCAAAAATGAATACAAGTAAAACTGAAAACTCAACAACATTTTTTGAAAATTCATCAATAATGAAAAAAAATATAGAAATAAGTTTAAGTGAGAATGATATAATAGAAGGTGAAAATAGTGAAAATGAATATAAAAAAGAGCCACAAACTCCAAATACAAAAATATATTCATATTATCAAAAATTAAGAGATGATTTTGAAAAAACTGGAATTTTATTTGAAGATAAAGATTTTCCTTGTAATCAAAGTATATTTTGTAATGAAAGAGAAAATCCAGATGGTGAATTTGAAATAGAATTTGAAAGACCTGCTATTGAAGAAGATGGTATTTGTTTTTTTTCAGTTGAACCACATGCATCAAGTAATTATAATATTGAACATGAATTTAAAATTAGTAGAGGTATTTTAAATGATAAATTTTTTGTTGGTGCTGTTTTAATGCTTTTTCAAAAATATAATGAATATTTTACTAATTTAGTTTTAGATTTTCAACATGTTAATGATAATTTAAAAGCAGGTTTTTGTGGATTTCAATTTTTTATTGATGGTGAATGGAAAACTGTTACAGTTGATACTAAACTTCCTTGTCATCAAAGAGGAGAATTTTCTTTAAGTAAAGCACTTACTCCTAAAAGTCCTTTTTGGATTAGTTTATTTGAAAAAGCTTATGCTAAATTATTTGGAAGTTATACTGTTTTAAATGATAATTTATTAAAAGATTATCTTGTTGATTTTACTGGTGGTTGGAGTAAAATGATTAAAATAAATAAAGATAATTTAGATGAAAAAAGTAAAAAGTTTTATTTTGATGAAATTATGAGATGTATTGGACAAGGATATTTAATTGGTTGTATGAAATATGATGAAGAGAAGATAAAAGACGAATTAAATGAATCAATAAGTGATAAAGATAATAGTGATGAAGAAAAAATTATATTAAATACTATTTATACTATTTTAAATATTGTTGAATATGAAAATTTAAAATTAATATTTTTATGTAATCATTGGAATAAAGGTAAATTACAATATAAATATGGACCAGAAGATGAAATATGGGAAATAAATAAGAAATTAACAGAGAAATTAGAATATACAGTATCAACAACAGATGGTACATTTTGGATGTTATTTGATGATTTTATAATATCTTATAATACAATATATTATTGTAGAATATTTCCTGAAGAATGGGCAAATTATGTTATACCAGGAATATGGAGTGGTGAAAGTTCTGGTGGTTCACCTCAAAATTCTCATCCTTGGTTTCCTGAACAAAGAATAAATTTAAATCAAAATAAAGTTCCAATTGGAAGAGGTACAACTTATTTAAGTTCTAATTTAGCTACTGCTTCAATTGTTCCTAAAAATAAGATTTCAATGAAAAAAACTACTAATATATCTAATAGTGATAAGAGTACTACTGGACAGAAATCACCTATTAAAGTACAAAGTGCTATTTCTCAAATACCATTACCACCTAAAAAAGAAATTGCTATTCAATGTGATTTTAAAAGGAATATTATTATTGATACTGAAGAAGCATTTTTTTTAAATCCACAATATAAAATTGAAGTTAAGAATACTACTAAAATTATTATTTCATTAATGCAAAAAGATCAAAAAATGAATAATGGAAATTATGTTAAAATGAATTTTATTGTTGTTTATACAAAAGGAAAATATAGTAGAATTTGGGATTTAGATGAAAGAAGATTAATTAAAAAAGCAATAAATGATAAAGAAGATGGAAATAGAAGAGAAATTGTAATGAATATAGATTTTAGAGAAATAATAAGAAGATACAATTGTTTAAATATGAAAAAATTATCATTTAATAAAGAAAGAATATATATAAATTTAATTCCATATCTTGAATATACAGCAAAATATGAAATTGAAAAAAAAGGTAATCAAAGAATATTTAAACCATATCGTCCAGAAGCAAATTATTGGCTTAGAATATTTGCAAATGAAGATATTTATATAAATGAATTAAAAAGGCCATTTGAGAATAAAATAAATGGTAGTTGGGTTAATGGAATATCATCAGGTGGACCTAGATTTATTTTAAATAAGAAAAAATATGTTGAAAATTCACATTGGCCAAATAATCCTCAATATTTAATAAAATATAAAGGTAATGTAAAATGTAAAATTATATTAAAAAAAGTAGGAGGTCATTTTGCAAATGAAGAAACAAAAGTAGGTTTAATAATAACTAAACCATCATATTATGATGAAGATAAGGAAAAATTAATTAAAAATAATATAGAAAAACATAAAAAATATATAAAAGAAAAAATAAAATTAGCACCAATTCAAAGAATAGTAAAAAGTACAGATAATATTTTAAGACTTAAAGAAGTAGATTTAAATAAAATTTTTCCAAAGCTTTCATTAAATCAATCAGAATTAATTTATGAATCATCATATAATAATACATATTGTGCTTCTATTCAAATTACTTTAAATAGATTAGATTCTCCAATGATTTTTATACCAACATTAAGTGATAGAAATGCATCATTTGATTATGAAATGAAAATTTATTCTAATAAACAAATTGAAATTTATCCTTTATTTAATGAAAATTGTGTTACTTTATCTGGAGAATGGAATAATAATAATGCTGGTGGAAGTCATATGACTGCAAATGAAAATGAATCTAAATTTAATGTTGATAATGGATATAAAAAATTAACTTATTTTGATAATCCTAAATTTATTTTAGAATTTGATTCTAAACAATGGATTAAAGATTTAGAATTTGAAATTTTATTATCTAGAATGAACTCTATTTGGAAAAATAGATTAAGTCAAAATATAGTAAATGCAATGATGAGTTGTTATATATTTAAAAATGAAAAAAATGGAAAATGGAAGAAATTATGTGTTAATAAGGATAAAATTGATTTTAGAACAAAAGATACAGTAATAATTAAATTTACTGCAAAAAAAGCAGATCCAAAAGGATATATTTTAATGCCAATAACATATGCAAAAGATGTATATGGGCCATTTAATATTTTAGTTAAATGTAATCAAAAAATTAAACTAACTGAAGTATCAGATGAAGATGATATAAAATAAGTTTTTTTAATAATAAATGTTTTATTAAATATATATAAATATACCCCATGTCTTATTTATAAGTATATTTTTTTATATAATTTTTTTATTTTTAATTATTTTAAAATTTTTTTAAAAGTTTTTTATTTTATTTCCTCCTCTTTATCTTCTTCTTTAATTTGATATTTCTTTTTTTTTTTACTTTCCCAAAAAATGTTAATTAATTTATTACATATTCTTCATCATCATAGAGAAAGAATCTTATTTAATAAAATACTGATATATGGTGAAGATTTTTTTATATTGATATAAAGGATTGAATATATTAATTAGATTTTAATTTTAAATATCAAAATAAATATTTTATTTATTTAAATGTCGTGCATCCAAATAATTGATTTTTTAACTACTTCTCCTCAAAATTATATATTTAATGAGAAAAAAAACAAATCTATCTGTGGAGGTATATTATTTTTGTTAATTATTATTGCAACAATATTTTATGCAGTTGATCACACATTAAATTTTATTTATAATGAAAAATATGATATTGAATCATATAAAATTCAGAAAATACCATTTAAAGAAGAAAGAGATAGACTAAATAATAATTCTCATTATAATCCAAATATCAAATTTAAATTGGGCTTATATCATTTTAATTCGCAAAACCTCAGCAAAAATTTCATATTATATGATTATAACAATAAAATACTTTTAGAGAGAGATAAAGTTTATAATCGAACCATCAGTGATACTACTTTTTATATACTATATCTATGCAAAGATAAACAATGTTTAATAGATAATAATGATACACAAAAATTTTTTTATAAATTTCGACTTCTTTTTGAAGGATGTAATGTTGACCATGAGAATAAATCAAATCCTATACAAAAGCAAGATACTCAAATGGATGTTCCTTTTTATTTTAACACACCATTCATTTCAACTTTAAAATGGCAAGTAGTAAAATATTCAGATAGAAGGACATTTTCGCAGTTATGGAATAAATTTAAAGGATTAGATAAAGAATATATATGGGGATTTTTCAATTCATATACTACTTTTTTAATGGAATCAAAAGACCTTATATCATATAACCCTATATTAGGATATTATAAAGTTCTAAGTATAATAATTCTAGCTAATCAACATGAAGAAACTTTGGAATATAAAAGGAAATTTAAAAATATTTTAGATGTAATTTCAAATGTTGGTTCTTTATTTTTAACAATATTATCTTTTATGAGATTTATATTTTCTTTTCATACAGAAAATTTTAACAATTCTGAAATAATGAAAAAAATAATTTTGAAAGAACCTAAAAAAATAAATAATTTAAAGGGTGATGAAAAAAATAAAGTAGAAGAAAAAAAAATAGAGTTACCGAAAAATATTAATGTCTCTTCTATGGATGTTATAGATAATGATAATAACGAAAATCTTTTATTCAATCAAAATTCTTCAAAGTTATGTTGTTTGTCTTATATCCTTAATACTGCATATTGTGATTGTTGCAAAAGAAAATGTTACATAAATTCTCAAAATTTTATCAAAAAATGTAATGAGATAATATCAAAATATTTGTCTGTTGATTATATATTATATAATCAAATAAAGTTGGAAAATTTGTTTAATGATTATATTTGGAATAATAAAAAATTAGCTGAAATCGACAATAATGATTCAATAAAAAATTTTAAAAATGATTTTATCTTATAAAAAATAATTTATAATATATTAATAACACAAACAATGCATTAGGGATTGGGCCCAATAATACCT
>JAJMZS010002983.1:0-82968 GCA_023807205.1 Isotricha prostoma | reverse complement strand
AAACTTTATAAATTAAATCATCATTACTATTTTCATAAAAATTTTTACAATTAGGTTCAAAATAATAACTAATAGGATGAATTAAACCTTTACTTCTTTTATTATATATATAAAATGTATTAAATGCATCAATAAAATGATTTGATAAATAATTATTTGTTTCATTTTGTAACAAAATTCCTAAATTTATTTCAGTTTGATTAGCAAAATACATTAATTGAAGTAATGATAATCCATTAAATCCTGCTGATTCTGCATAATCAACATCTTTTATTATTTCTACTATGTTTTTTGTTACATTTATTCTATTACTCCAAATTAATATAAATAAAATGAATATAAATACATAATATAATATTATATATATGTTATATATGAAATAATGAGAAAGAATTTCAAAATATGTTGTGAATTTAAAAATTTTATCTTTTTTCTTTTTTATTTTTATTTGTGATTGTAATAATGATTGATTACTTAATACTTTTGGTTTTATTTTTATATACTTTTTGTATATTAAATTTAACTCTTTAATTATTGTATTTGGGTTTTTTTTATATAGTAAACTTAAGGTTTTTAATAAATCAATTTTTTTTTTTAAAAATACTTTGTTTTTTTCTTTTTTTAATTTTCTTATTATTTTATCAATTCTTAATATAAATAAATTTAAAAAAGAATATAAATAATACATAAGTAATAATCCTAACCAAATATGTAAAAAAAAAGAAACAATCATGAAATAATTACTTATTTTATCAAAATTTAATATTTTATTATGAATATTATTATACATATTTGATTGAATAACTCTCCAAGTTTTAAGATAATTTATATAATTAATAAGAATATTATAAAATTGAATTTGAGAATCAGTCATATTTTTTGAATATCTTATATTTGAAAAATCATAATATGGAAGTCCTGTAAAAAAATAAATTGGTCTTTCATAATAAATATCATCTTCAAGAACAATATTAACTGCATTAATTATAATTTCAATTCCATTATTAAATGAAATTTCTTGTTCAATTACTTTTATTTTTTCATCAACAATTGAAATAGTTTTATAAATAAAAAGTTGTTCATAAGCCTCTTTTGTATTATAATCATTTAATTCATAAACATGAATTTTTAAAGTTTTAATTCTTTGAATCAATTCATTTAATTTATAAATATTTTCATATATAATATAATCAAATATATTAAATGTAAAATTAAATTGTTCTTTTTGAATATCTGAATATTCTTTATAATAATTTCTACAAGAATATTTTTCAATATCACTGTCACCAAAACAAACAATTGACATTAATCCAGATATTAAAATATAATACATTCTATTTGCTGATCTTAAATTAGTATAAATATTATTAATTTTTATAATTTTTGAATTTTGATTTAATTCAACAATCAAACTAATTATATTAATTAAAATAAGAAATATACTGAAATAAATCATTAATTTTTTTGTATTTTGAAATCTAGATTTGTATTTTTTTAATACTTCACTATTTCCTATAATAAAACTTGATATTGTTTTATTTATGATTATTTTTTTTGTTAATATATTAAGTGTACTTGTTGTGTTAACACTTCTTGAATCAACAATATATTTTGATATTTTTTCTTTGTCATTTTCATTTGTTTTTTCTTCATCATCATCTTCTTCAGTATCTAATATTTCTTTTGTATTTGTATAAATATAATTTTTTTGTCTACAATTAAAAATTTTATATATTTTTTCTTGAATAGAAAATGAAATAAATAAAGTTAATAAATATCTTTTATTTTTTTTAATAATAGTATATTTGTTATCTGATATTTTTTGAAATACATTTGATAATATAAAAGAACTTCTAAAAATTCCTTTTTGTTGTTTTCTTTTTATTACATGTCTATTAAAATTTAATGATAATGCCATTTGTTTTTCAATATAATAAATAATATCAAATTCTCCTTGATTATTTTTATGTGATTCTGTTATTATTAAATTTTTTTTTAATACTGAATAATCACCAATAATACTAAAATCATTATTTCCTAATCCATTAGTTAGATAAAAATTATATATGAAAGGATAGTAAGTATTTTCATTTATTTCAAATCCTTTAATAATAAATTCAAATGTTTTTAACATTGAATTTTTGTTTGCTTCTTTTAAAAATTCGTTCATTGCATGAGAACGAAATTCTTCTGGGAATAAAAAAGAAAAATCTTTTCCTATATAATTTAATAAATCTTTTCCTGAATAAGCAATAGTATATTTTTTAAGAAATAAATTAATATTAATTATTAAAATTTTATCTTCATTATAATGATAATTTAAAAGTTCTTCATTATAATTTTTATTTAATCTAATTAATCCTTCATCTTTATTAATAGGAATATTTATTATTTCTTCATTTAAAATTCTCATAATAACTAAACCATAATATTGCATATTATCTCTTTCATTTAAAATAAAAGTTTGTTCAATTTCCATTTTTGAAAATTTTTCTGATAATTTTGTAATTTCACTAGGAGTAATAATAGAATAATATTGTAGTTTTTCTTCAATACTATCAAGAATATCTTTTATTTTTTTCAATATTAAATCTAATAAATTTATTTGCTTCCAATTAATATTTTCTGTAATGTTCATTTTTGAACAGAAATCTTCATATATTATTCTTATGTTAAATTGCATATTTGGATTTAAATTTTGATACCTGTGAATTAATATTTTAAATTGATAATGTATTTTTAAATTATAACATGCTTTTTCTTTTAAATTTGATAATAATTCATATACATTATAAATGTAATTTGGAATATGATGCTCTAATGTTTTATTTCCATTTTTTATTAATGTTAAAAATAATTTATATAATGTATTATAATCAAAACTATTTTGTTGATTATTTTCTATATTTTTTTTTAAAAAATTACAAAATTCACATTTTCTACAAAATAAAAAATGAAATTTTATTTTTTCATTATATATTTTTAAATATAAATCTTTATCTTTATCTTTCATTAAATTTAATAATAAAAGAATTTGCTCTTCATAATTTAAAAAATTGATATTATTTAAAGATAATATAATAGGATTATATTCATATGCTAAAACAAAACATAAAATAATATTTCCAATGGCTAAAATTATATACATGAAAAGATGTTCATCATACAAAAAAACAGTTAAAAAAATCATCAAAGAGGAAAAAATATAGAAAAAATATCTTAATTTCACATTATTTTTAATTAGAATTGAGTAAATTGGCTTATTATATATAGTATGGAAAAAATAAAAAATACCAATATGAAAATAAATAAGAGTGAAAATATTTAAAAAAAATAAAATAGCATCATCTTTTGAAGTAGAAACATCACTTACATTTTTACTTAAAGATAATAATATTTTTAAATAAAATAAAAAAAAGTCAGTAACTCTCATAATAGAATTAACTGAATAATTAATATTTCCAGTACTTAAAACATATAACATTAAAATATTTTCAGAATTATAATAAATTTCAATTATTAAAATTATTAAACAAGATAATGAAAAAAACCAATATTTATTATTATTATAAACTAAAGTTATAAATTTATATATGTAAGTATCAATTGTACAAATGGAAAAACATCTACAAAAAAAAATATTATAAAAATTAATATAAATTTTATTAATAGTTTTATTTTTAAATTCAATTTTCAAATTGAATAAAATAAGATATATTATAAAAAGGATTGTTACAAATCCTACAAAAAAATTTGAAATTATATCTGATTTACTATATAATACATGAATATGATGATATGGTGAAAATATTAAAAAATGATTTTTAAACTTTTTTCTGTTTTTTTTATATGAAGATAAATAAAAACAAATATTCATTAATGGGACATAAATCATTATAAGTTCTAAAAAATTTAAAATATATAATATATATCTATTTTTAGTATAATGTCTGATATTTTGCCTAAAAATAAAATATTTAACATCCTTCATTTTAAGGATATATTTTAATTTAAATTATATTTTTGGGAAAAATATTTTTATTTTCATTATATTAATTATTTTATAATAATTTTGTTTTTGCAATTTGTATATAAAAAATTGCTTTTTATAAATATTTTATATTATTTATTAAACCTAAAAATAATTAATATTAATTTATAATATTAATAATTTTTTAAAATAAATAAAAAATATATATTTAAAAAAATAAATGTTTTTCAAAGTTAAATTTTTAGATGAAATAATCATATTTTAATATTTTTGTAAATTATGGAAATATAATAATTGGCTGGAATATTAAAAATTATTGAAAATTAAGATTATAATAAAAATAAGCAAATACATATAATATTAATATAATCAATAATTTGGTAAATATATTTTTCACACTATTATTTATATAAACAATTATATTTTATAATATTATATTTTTTTATATTAATTATAATAATATATATTTTTATTAACATTTTTTAGTTAAAAAAAATTTTTATATTCTTTTTATAATAAATAATATGTTATATATATTTTAAATTAAATTATTTTACATATTTATATTTTTTTATTTTTTAAATAAAAAATATATATGTATCTTATGTTATACTTAAAATTTATAAAAAAGAAAAAATAATTCATAGAAATTTGGAACCAACAAATATATTAAAAAGCATTAAATAGTTGGATAAATGTTTGATTTGATTATTTTGTTTTTCAAAAAAAATTTATAATAAAAAGAATTGAACTTTGTTGTCAATATCAATGACATCTTTAATAAGAATAGAAGAAAAAGATTTATCTAAAAATGATTTATGGAATATAGGAATAATTAATTATTATATGCATAATAAAGAATATCTTTATATTGTGAATATATATTATTTAAATATATTAATTCTATAACAAAATTAGTCCATATTATATTTTATGTTCGTGAATAATTACCATCTGATAATAGTCAACAAGTTATTAAATTTTTTCCAAGATTTAGGGATTTTTTAATGGATAGTTTATAATCTATATTTTTAAAAAAAAATATTCTTGATTATATTTTTGAAATTTCAATATATTTTTAATAAAATTTATTCATTATTAATTATATTTTTCATAATCATTAATTCAAAATTGAAAGAAACTAATTTACCCAATTCCTATTTTAGTGAAGTTTGTTTTTAAAAATTTTTTGGAAATCTATTTTAAAAATCTTATTCAATATATAGGGTTTGGGATAAATCAAATTCAATTAAAAAAGTATGAGAAAGGTTATAATTTAGTTTCATTTCATTTTTAAAAAAGAATGAAAGTAATTCAAAATCAAAGATAAATAATAATATTGATATTTTCCAATTTTTCTATTTTATTAAAAAAAAATTATCTCATTATTATTTTTAAAGATTGAATGAAATATTATTTTTATAATATTCTTATTATCATTACAATAAAGTCTTTTTAATTTTTATTTTAATCATTTTAATAAAAAATAAATAAAATATATTATGAAGAAATGTTTTATTTTAATATTTTTATTAATTCAAATATATTCTCTCAATAAAAAAGAAAAAATCAACCAAAAAAAATTTTTAAATAAAGAAATTGTACCTAATTCACAAAATGAAACTGATAATCAAGGAAATGGATTTTTTGAAAGTATTGATTTTGATACGTCAGATGCACTTGATTTTGTTGAAAATATTATTAAACTACCTTTCAAATTAATAAAAGACTTTAATCAAAAAATGTCAAATCAAAATAATAGCGCTTTAGATATGATTCGTCATGGGTAATAAATAATCAATTAATCAATTTTTAAAAATATTAAAGAAAAAAAAAAAACAATTAAAAAATAAGTTTTAAAAAATTTTATTATTATCAAACATACTTTATTCACTTTTAATCTTTTTTATAAAGTTTTAATGATATCATCATAATTCAAAAACAGTTCATATTTATTTTAAAAAAATAAAATTATCAAAAAAAGTAGAAAAAAATAACATTCAAAAAAGTAATCAAATTTTATAATAGACATTTGAAAGAATAAAATAAGATATATTGAATATGAATATAATATAAAGAAATAATGAAAATAATAATAAATAAAGATTTATAATTGTTATTTATAAAAAAAAAAATTAATTGATTAAATTTACTTGAAATAATTTAATTAACTTTTATTTGAACAAATTTTTTTTGAAACAAAGTTTATTCTTATTAATACTAATAATTTTATTTATTTACTTTTTAGTATATATTTCTTTTTAAATAAAAACTATGATTTTATTTTTTTAAAATTAAATTCAATAAAATGAATGAAAATCTTATCTTTATAAAATTAAATATTAATTTTATTAATATCTAAAAATTATTAATAAATTTAAATTTAAATAATATTAATTTCTTATATATATAATTCAATATATTAATTTTATTTTTTTTCTAGTTTATATTTTAAGTAAAAAATTCAATAATAATTATAATTTTCTTTGATATTTTTTTTAAAAATTTATTTATTCTTATTTAATATTATTGTTCATTAAGAAAATTATTAATACAATTTTATTATTATTTCTAGTTATATATTCATTAAAAAAAATAAATATTTTTAAATAATTTCTCTTAAAAAATTTTAAATCTTTTTTATTTAAATTCAATTTTTATTAATTGATATATATTATTTATTCATTTTTTGTTTATTTGAGAATTTATATCAAAATGATAAAAATAAAAATTTTTGCAAATAAATAATAAAAATTAAAATAATATATATATATTTTCATATAAAAATCTTTATTTGCATTCAAACATAACTTTAAGTTCTTGATAATCCACATCTTGTAAATATTTTTGAATATTACTATCATAAGGTTTAGGTTCAATTTCTCCAGGAATACTATTATCAATAAATTTTCCATTTCCTCCACTTTGATAAGGTAAATCAGCATTAATTCTATTTCCAAGATATAAATATTTATCATTATTTTTTAATTTTAATCCCTCAGGTAATTTCCCTTCAATACTTTGAATATTTTTAAAATAAATATTAGGTTTAAAATGAATTGTATCACCTGATAAATTTTTAATATAAAAAAAACTAAGAGCACAATTTTCAAATCTATTTCCAGTAAATAATGCAATTCTATGTTGAAATCTACTTGCATATTTTGGTAAAGTTTCTATTCTATTAATCATAATTGTTTTAAGAAGTGAGAAATCATCATCAGTTCCAATTTGTGCAATTTTAAATCTAACACTTCCAGAAAATGTTACTGAATATTTTCTAACTGGAGCATTTACTGTTTTATAATCTACATTATATATACAAATATATTCTCCTGGTTTAACTTTAGTTGACATTGTTTCATTATATGCAGAATCTACATATTCAATTTTATCATTTTGAATTCTTGCTAAAATTAAATTTGAAATTACTTCTTGATCTGGTTTAATTTTTCTATGAAATCTATAATATTTTTTATATATATTTATTGATAATATTCCATAACCATCAATTTTAATTTTCATTACATTAAATTTATCTGCTTTATCTTTTGGAATTTTAATCATTGATGATATTAATGGTTTTAATGGAACACAAATTGATACAACTTGGAAATATTTACAAAAATTATCAAAATCAATCCAAAAAATTCCATCATCTTTAGCTTTTGAAAATTCAGGAAAAGCTTTTTTAGCATCTCGAGTCCATTTATCACTTCTATCACTCCAATCACCATTCCATTCACCTTCACCAAATGGATTTCTAATTTTCATTAATTTAACAATTTCATTATTAACTTTCCTTTCAAAAGCAGAAACAAGAGTAAAAGAATGATTAGCAATTAAACCAACATTACTTAAACCAGGAGTTCCTTCTCTAATAGAACAAGTCATAATACAATTATAAGAATCAGCTCCTTTAATATTATTCCAAAGTGAAACTTTATTTTCTCTAGAAACTTCAATAGGTATAGTAGTAAAAGGAGTAAAAGCTTCAAAAACTTCTCTAGGATAACCAATAACAATATTAGCATATCCACCATTAACTTTAGCCCATGCTTTCTCTAAGAAAACACCCCATAAATTTTTATTAGGAGCATCAGAAAAAATAGGTCTACCACTTTTTTTATTAACTGGAAACATATCATCAACAGGAACAATTTTCCATTCACCATCAATTTGCATTGCAATTTCAATTGCTTCACCATTATAAGGTAAATTAACAGTTTTAAAAAGTTGAATTATTAAAGAAGGAAATTCTGCTAAAGCTGCTAAAACTGCAACGAAATATGCATCTGCAACTTCTCCAATTTTTATATCTTCTAATGTTATTTTATCACCAAAAATTTTAGCTTCTTCACCCCATATTTCATTTGCTGATTTCCATTCAATATCTTCTGGAGACATTTTTATTGCTTTTAATGCACGAGATCTTCTTTCTTCGTTTGGATCTGTATATTCACCATCTTTTTTACCAAAGAATGTGTCTATTGTTGGAGGAAATTTTGAATCTGTAAAACGAGATGAACCTGGATCTTGGTTTTTATAGTAGTTTGTATTTGTTGTTACGTATTCGTTTGGATTTGATGATAAATCTACTTTTTCTCCTTTTTCATATCCACCTGATGTTATTTTGTGGGAGGATTCATTTAGGTTTTCAGCATTTTTTGTTCCACCACATCCCATTTTTTTTTATTTGGGTAATTAAGTTATTTTTTATTTTAATAATTTTTTTTTTTGTTAGAAACGCATTATAATTTATATTTTTTTTTTTTAAATAATAATAAAAATTGTTTTAAAATTTAAATTTATATTTAAGTGTTTTTTGAAATTGATTTTATTTATTACTTAAATAAAATTTTATTTTCTAATTTATAAGGTTTTTTATGGACTAAAATTTTGATTCATGTTTTTTATTTTCTGCATTTTACATTATTATTCTTTATTTTTTCCTTTTCCTATATGTAAATTTTTTATATTCATTTAAATGTATTCTATTATTATATTTTTTTTTTTCAACCTTCATTATTTTTAATTTAATATTTCTTTGATTTTCTGTTTATATAAATTTAAATCATATTATATACTAAATAAAATTATTTTTCTCAACATTTTCTTTTTTTATAAAAATATTTTTTTGCACTTATTTGAAAAAAAAATTATAAAATATTATCTAAAATTGAATAAAAATAAAAAAAAAATAAACAGAAAATTAAATAAAAATAATAAAAAATTAAAAGAAAAAATTAAATATAAATAAACAAAACTTTAAATAAATTTTTCAAATCATTTTTTTTAATTCAAAATAAAAGAATAAACTATTTATTTCTTTTCAAAAACAGCAATAGCCATTGAATATTGTTCCTTATGTCTTAATTCAACAACACTTTTTTGATAACCAATAAGACCATGATTTTGCCAAGGATCATTAAAATAATATTTCTCATGATCATAACCAACTAAAAGTAAGCAATGTTCATTAGCTTTCCAAACGTATGTTTTCCCTGTTTCTTTAATAATCCATTTAGCACCATTTCTAGTAGGAACCATATTCATAGTAGCCCAAAAAATAATTGGAATATTTTTATCAATATATTTTGTTATTAATTCTTTCATTGATACTCCAGTTAAATCTTTTACTTCATATTTAACTCCTTTTTTTCCATGAATAGGTAATGCTTTTTTAACTGCTTTTTTTATTACTGGAGCATAACAACCAAATGAATTTGAAGTATATGGAGAACCTATAAAAAATTTTCTTGGATCTGATGAATATAATTTTCCATTTTTGGAAATTATTTGTGCCTTTTCAAGATATTTTATAAATTCATCTACTGTTATTTTTATTCCTAAATATTGTAATGCCATTACTGTTGATACGCTTTCACATCCTGTTGGCCATCTTTTTGTTTGGTCTATATATGGGGCTTTTATTATTTTTTTTGATAGTATAAATGATAATAAAAAAATATATAATATTCTTTTCATTTTTTTTTTTTTGTTTATTATTTTTTGATAATTTTATTATATTATCATGTAGAATTTTTGAAAAATTTAATCATTATTTTATAATTTAAAATCAATTTTTTATTCTATTTGAAAAATAAAATTTTGAATTTTTTGAAAAAAGATAATGGATTGCTTTCTCATGAATAATTGTTAGAAATACTTACTCAAAAATATATAATATATAAAAAATATTTCAATAAATTATAATATTTATCTGAAATAATTATTTATAAATTTAGTTTCTGAATAATCTTTTATTAATGAAAGATTTTCAAATAAAATATATATAATCTAAAAAATTAATTTTATATTTTAAAAATAATAAAACATTTAATGAAAAATTAAATTATATTAAAATAAACTTAAAAAATATTAAATGATATAGGTAAAGTATATTTTACATTAAAAAATTTTGTATTTATCATAAAATAAAAATAATTAATAGCTCAGTTAACAAATAAAATAAATGAATTACCAAAATAAAATGACTAAATAAAATAAACAAAAATAAAGAATGTTTAATTTTACAAAAAAGGCAATAAAATTAATAGAAATATCATAAAAAAATTCAATTTTAAAAATGCACAATTATTAACTTGGAGTTCAACTCCAGTATCTTTAAGTCCACAAGAATCATTATAATAAACTCTATAATTAAAAATATCTTTAGGTTTTCTTGAATCACCTAAAAGAGTTCCATCATTAGGTCTACAAGAAAGTTGAGTAAGAGAATAAGTACATTTAGATAAATTAAAATAAACAGTCTGAGAATCATTAGTAGCAAATAAACTAGAAATATTGTTAGGATAAATATCTTCTGTAAAAAAAAGACTAAATACTCTTCCTAATTCTGTATTTTCTATCATATTATCAATAAATTGTCTTTCACTTGTTTTCCATACATCAATTAATACTCCAATTTTAGTATCTGTTGTTTTGTTTGAAATTGTATTTGGAACTATTATATTTACATTTGTTCCTTCTACAGTTTGTTCTTTTATACTAATTGGATATGATCTTGATATACTTGTTAATCTACATATTGATTCTGTTGTTGTTTTTGATGTATTTTTAATGTTACATGTTGCATTTAATAATGAATCAACTTTTCCATCTTGTAATTTTAATATTACATCATCTTCTATTGAAGGATCTGTTGTGCTACAATCTGGACATGATAATGTTATATTAAATTGATATGTTCCTTTAAAATATGTATTACAATTTTTAGGATAAATTACGTTAGTTATTGTCATATCCTTTGTGTTTATATATGAAAGATAGAATGTTAATAAAATAAAAAGAAGAGGATTCATTTTATTTTGTTTAATTAATAATAAAAAAAGTTTTATTTATTATATTTAATTTCATTAAATATTAAATTAATTAATCATTAAATATCAAGTATATTTTCATATTATGATTTAAAAAGAATAATAATTTAAAGACTTATATTAGTATTCAGTAATTATAAATATTTTTTGTCAAATTTATTAAAAAAATTATTTTTATTTTTCTTTGGAAAATAACTATTGAATAAAAAACATTTTTATAAACTAATTAATTGATTCACTAATTAAGATAATTTTGTAATTTAAAAAATTTGAAAAAAACTTTTATTTAAATAAATATAAAGTATAAATATTTATTTCAATAATAAAAACAATTTTTTCTTTTATTATTAATTTTTTTTTAATTTTCTCACAATAATTATTTATAATTAATTATATTATTATAATATTAAAAGATTGAAATAAAAAATTGATTTTTACTTTTTACTTAATGCTGGTTTAAATAGTTTTATATTTGATTTTTTTTGAATAAATAAAAATAATATTTTTAAAATGTTATATAATGAAATTGAATATTCTTCTTTAAATTGTGAAATTTTTTAAAATTAAATATTAGAATAGTGATAATATATTGATTGAAAATTAGATATATATATAAATTCTTGACATATAAGATTATTATTTTTAAAATTAAATCCTTATTTTCAAATTCAATAATATAAATTATTATTTAATCTTTATTTTTTTTGTTTTTTTGAATTTTTTTTATTTCTTATCTGCATTCTTTTAACTTTTCCAGGTCTTTTCATTTGTTTTTTTTTATATCTCCTTTCATCAGCTAATCTTTTTTCTTTTGATTTAAATTTAACACTTTTTCCAATTAAGTCTTTTGGATTAAATTTTTTTTTTTTTCCATCACCAATAAATTTATCAATATTTTTATAATCATTTGGATTTGTTTTAATATGTTCTTTCCATTTTTCAATTCCTTCAGCAGTTTTTCTTTTAAAAGAACTTTTCATTTTATTTTGATAATCTTTCATAGACTTTGCAAATTTAATATTTTGTAATTTTTGTTTTTTTTGTTCAAATTTTTTAATAAATTGTTGTTCTTTAATTATTTGTTTTTTAACATTTGCCATTTGTTCATCACTTTTTAACATTTCCACAAAATAATCTTCAGGTCTATTTATTTTTTCTCCTAATTTTTTTAATTTAATTAATCCATTTATTGCATTTTGTTTTGCTAAATTATAAAAATATAATTCTCTCTTAATATCATCATCAGGATTTAAATTTTGATCTATTTCATCATCTGAAATTATTGTTAAATTTTCTAACCAAGATACTTTTTTACCTTTTTGAGAAAAAAATTTTAGAAAATCATTTGTAATTAAATTTTTTTTTTCTTCTAATTCATTTGTTAAATTAATTATTTCTTCATTTTCAATTCCTTTTTCTTTTTCTTCTTCTTCCATTATTAATAATTCTTCTTTTAAATCTTCTTCTTCTCTTTCATTATTATAATTTGTATAATTTCTTTTTTCTTTTTGAAATTGTTTTGTTTTCTTTCCCATTTTGTGGAATAATTTTTTTCAATTAGATAAATTTTTAAAATAAAATTAAAATATAAAAAAATAAATAATTAGATTTTAAAGTAAATTATCAAAAAATAATTATTTGAATTTTATGATTGAAATATTATTTATTTTTTTTTTTTTTTTGATGGTTTTCTTTTTCTACTTCTAGGTTCGTCAACAGTTGGATTGGTTGGATTAATTATTTCATCACTAGTTGAATTGGTATTATTATTAATATTTTCTTTTGGTTCTTCTTTTTTTTCAATATTTTCTTTTGGTTCTTCTTTTTTTTCACTAATATTTTCTTTTGGTACTTCTTTTTTTTCAATATTTTCTTTTGGTTCTTCTTTTTTTTCAATATTTTCTTTTGGTTCTTCTTTTTTTTCACTAATATTTACTTTTGGTACTTCTTTTTTTTCAATATTTTCTTTTGGTTCTTCTTTTTTTTCAATATTTTCTTTTGGTTCTTCTTTTTTTTCACTAATATTTACTTTTGGTACTTCTTTTTTTTCAATATTTACTCTTGGTTCTTCTTTTTTTTCATTTAATTTTTCTTTTGGTTCTTCTTTTTTTTCACTAATATTTTCTTTTAGTACTTCTTTTTTTTCATTTAATTTTTCTTTTGCTTCTTCTTTTTTTTCATTTAATTTTTCTTTTGGTTCTTCTTTTTTTTCAATATTTTCTTTTGGTTCTTCTTTTTTTTCACTAATATTTACTTTTGGTTCTTCTTTTTTTTCAATATTTTCTTTTGGTACTTCTTTTTTTTCATTTAATTTTTCTTTTGGTTCTTCTTTTTTTTCACTAATATTTTCTTTTGGTACTTCTTTTTTTTCATTTAATTTTTCTTTTGCTTCTTCTTTTTTTTCATTTTTTTTTTCTTTTGTAACTTCTTTTTTTTCATTTATTTTTTCTTTATTTTGATGATTAATATTTACATTATTTCCATCAAATGTAATATTATTACCAGCATTTGTAATAATAAATATAGTCATATCATTTAAACTTCTATCACCTTTATATTGAATTCCCTTTTGATTTTTTTTTCCTTTAGGATAAAATAATAATGTAGGATATCCATTAATACTTTCATATTCTAAACTATTTTCAAGCATATTAAATTCAGCAATTCTAACATAATCTTTCAATTTTTCAAATCTTTTTCCTAATTCTATATAAGTAGGTTCAAGTTTTTTACAATGACCACAATAAGGAGAATAAAACTTAACTAAAACATCTTTATCATTTTCAATAACTTCTTTCATAAAAGAATTTCCAACAACTTTAAAAACTTCTTTTTGTTCTTTTGGAATTTCTTCTGATTTTATTGAAGCTTTAAATTTTCCATTTACATAATCTTCAACAAATTTATTCATTTTATTTTCATTAAAAGTACCATTTAAATACCATTTTTGAACATCATCATATTGAATATCAATAATAGCAACTTTAGGAAAATTACTATCAGGATGTCCAATATATTCAACATATGAAGGGTATTTTTCTCCATCAAATAATGAAAAATATAATTGATTTTTTCTATATTTTTTAGCAATTTCAAAGAAATATTTATCATATTTTTTTCTATCATCATCTTTAAGATTAACAAATACAACTGGTTTTTTATCATATTGAAATATTCTTCCTCCTTCATATGCAGATATTAAATATGGATATTTATGTAAAGAATCTAATTTATTTATTGTATTATCATCTATTATTCCTTCACTAAAATGTACTTTTTCATCATGAGATGTAAACATTACTATTGTTGATGGTTTTACTCCATATTTTTTCATTACTTCTTCATCTTTTACATGACCATAAATGTGATCAAAGTCATTTTCTGCTTTATTTTTAATAATATTTAATTCTTTTTCAACATTACCAAAATAAACATATGAAATTTCTTGTTTATTTTCATAATTTTTTTTTATTTCATCAACTGAATTAATTTCTTTTAAAGGATTTACTTCTTTTCTATATATCCATTCAATAAAATCATCTTTAGATTTTGTGTTTCCATTATAATGAGTTTGTTCTCTTCCATAATTTGAAAAATATAAAATTGTTGGAAATCCAGAAACACCGTATTTTGATAATATATTATGATAATGATCTCCATTTATACTAGCAAATGCAAAATTATTATATTTTTTTACTTCTTCAGATAATGCAGCTTGAGAAAACTTTGGATATGCCTTTTTACAATGTGGACACCAATGTGCAAAAACTAAGAGAAGAAGATTTTTATTTGTTGATATTGCTTCTTCTATTGTTTTATCTGTGAGATATATTATTCCATCTAATTTTGGAAATGAAATTGATGTGTCTTTTAAATAATTTTTTGGAGATAAAAAATCTTTAAATGATACACAGTTTATTGAAATAAAATAGACAAAGAGAAAAAAAATTCCCTTCATTTATAAATATTTTTAAATATTTAATATAATTATTAATAGTTAAAATGAATAATTGATTTAACTTTAGTATATTTGATTAATTATTATAAATTTAATTTCTTTAAATATTTTATTTAAAATAAATAAAAGAATTTAATCTTTAAATTATTTATAATTAAAATTAATCTTAATTTTAATTCATATGTTTCACTTAAAAAAAATAAATAAAATTTAAAAAGACTTCAATCTAATAAATCATCAATATTAATTTCTTCTTTAACATCAATTTTTGGTTCTTCTTTCTTTTCATCAAATTTTATATTAAGTCCCTTTAAATTATCTTTAATCATTTTTTTACTCTGATCTACAAATTTATTTTCATCATTTTTTAAATCTCCTTTTATTTCAGTTATAATTTTTAAATTATTTTCTGCATATGCAGCTAATAATTCTTCTTTTTTATTTCTTCTATTTATATCAGGAAAAATTTCAAAATGACGAAAATCAATTAATTTATTTTTAATTTTTCTTTCATGTGTCATAGGAAATAAATCTTTATTTAAATTATCATCATTATTCAATTTAAATTGATCAATATCCATATTTAAATTATTTTTTCCTTGTAATTCAGATTTAATTACTTTAGTCATATGAATAATTCTTTGACATGATGCAGATTTTTTTGTATTTATTCCTAAAAATGTATCATAAAAATCAACATGAGTATTAACTTTTGAAACATATCTATCTGATAATAATTCATTATAATCATTTGATTGACCTATTACAACACCATCTGATATTATTCTTTCATCTCTTGTTCTTGATCTTAATTGCTTAAATTTATATGTTGGTGATGTATCATCAAACATTTGATATTGATTTTTTCTCTTTCTTTTTTGTTTGTTAGTTTTATTTTCTTTTGGATCACTCATTATAATATGAGGATTAAAAATACTTATTATTTGTTCTATTTTTTGTTTTGTTTTTTCATTAATTGATTTATTATTATAAAGATTTGAAATTGTTGATCTGTTTTTTTTTGAATTTGAATCAATTGATTTTTCGGAACTTGTTAAAATATTTTTCATTTTTTTTGAAAAATAATCTCCTTTCATTTCTTGGAAATTTATTGAATTATTTCTATTGTGATTTCCATTTAAAGTATTTTTATCTGTATTATTCTTATATTTTGTAGAATGAATATTATTAATAAGTGATGATAACATTTCATTTTTTAATTTTTGAATTTTATGTTTTTTTATTGATGATGATGTTGGAATTGTTATTTTTTTATCTGTTAAGTTATTTATATAAGTAAGTGCAGAAGTATATTTTGTTTTAATTTTTTTATCTATAGCACTCATATTACTGTCATTCATTGAACAAAGAGATCTAAAATCAATAGTATTATTTTTTTTATTTTTTGATGGATTTTTGATATCAATATTTATATTTGAATTTTCTTTTGATTTCATTTGTTTTAAATAAAAATTAAAAATAAAATAAACTAAATTTTATTTTTAATTATTTGAATAAATCATTTATTAATTTAAAAAAAGTAGAGGAATAATTAATATTTATTTGAGATTTTATATCTAATTATTAATTTTTTTAACTTAAAATATGAAAAAGTAATTTAATCACTAATTTCTTCATTTTCTAAATTCTTTTTAATTTTCTTTATTGTTTTAAAATTAATTGTTTATTTAAATATTTTAGAAAAAATAATAATTTCATATCTTTTTTTTAATTATATTAAAAATATAATATGATACTTTATTAAATAACATATATAATTTGAATATTTAAATTACTAAAATATATATTATTTACATTTTATATTTATTCTAATATAAAAAATAAATTTTCCAAAAATTTAAAATAAAATTTCAAAAATAATAAATTAAAAATTAATCAATAAACCTAAAACCAGAAAAAAAAAAATAAAAAAATGGCAACAACCGAAAAGCAAAGTACCTACCGTGAGGATTTTCCAGGATACCAAGGTCACATTCCTTATAAATTCAGTATAATTGGAAAAACCGTGGGAGCAACAAATGAAACAATAAAAGAATTATTAACAACAGAGCCTCCAAAATCAACACTTCTTCGTCCATCAGACAACACTGACTTTTCTCATTACGACAGAGATTATTATTGTGACACATTTTATAGAGGATATCCATTAGAAGAAGATAAAATATTTTCAAACAGAAGTAAAGAAGCTCAAACATGGATAGTAGGAGATAAATACAAAATTTACCCTCAACACATTCCAGGTGTTAAATGTCATGTTCCAGGTATTTATTCAAGTAATATTTATGGTCTTCCATATGCTAAAACAACTGCAGTTTCAATTAAAGGTGATTATAATAAGAATCCTGATTGTAGTGATAAAGAAAGATTTACTTCTACTAATATGGATACTTATACTAAACCTAGAACAAGGAGTTTAAATGAAGAGAAAGAATTAGAAGAAAATGAAAAGAAATATTCAAGAACTTTTTATGGTACTGGTAATAATATTTATAATGATAGTAAAAGGAAATTTTATAATGATATAAGGAGAATTTATCATTCAAAAATTGCACAAGTTCCTACTGTTGGTTATGCTGGAACACAAAGTATTTTTCAAAAACAAATTTCATATTTGAATTATGATAAAATTATGGAACAGGAAAGAAGAGAAAAAGAAGGTATTATGTTTAAAGAAGCTGAAGGATTACCTCCTAAATTTAAGGAAAGTTTAAAAAGTATTCAACCTGATACTGATGTTCCTTATGTTGTTGGTTATAAAGGATTTAGAACTGCTGTTAAAGCTGAAAATGTTCATGGTGAGAATTTCCATGATGCTTCTTTAGAAGGAAGAAATATTTCTAAAATGAGAGCTAATAATATTTATTATTAAATGATTCGCAATTTTTAGATAGAAGAATTTAAATCAATTTTTTAAGTTTTTAAAGAAAGAAATTTTTTATTTTTTTTTAAATTTTAAAATAGAGTTTTTTTTTTTATTTTTTTCTTTTTTTATAATCTTAATTTTCCAAAAATATCTTTTTTACACTCTAAAACTAATTGATATAAAGATAATAAAGCATCAATTCCTTCAATAATTGCCGTTTGATAATCTCCACTTTTGAAAGTTGCTATTGTTTGTCTTATTTTTTTACTAACTGGACCTGCTTTATTAATGCAATCCATTACTTTTTCATATGAAGTTTTATATTTATTTAAGAATGAAATATTTCCAAAAGTACATTTAACTATGACGTCATCATTTTCTTTATAAAGTTTTAATATGTGTGGTTTTAATTTATTTATATCTCTTTTTTCTAATTCATTTATTAAGTTATTTAAGTCTTCATTTATATTATTTTGTTTTGATATACATCTTTTAAGTGCTCCTAAAGGATCATATATTCCATTTCTTCCCATACATAAAGAAAAAGTTATTAATGTAAATAAGAGTAATTGCCTCATTTTTATTAAAAAATAAACTTTTAATGAAATAATTTATTTGTATATGCTTATATAATAAATATAAAAAATGAAATTAAAAAAATAAATTGAAGATATTAATTGAAAATAAAGATATCACATTTTTTTGTTTTAAAATAATAAATTTTCAATCTATTTAATTATAGATAATAATATAATAGAATATTTTAAATTAATGATAATCATAATTTAAAGATAAAAAAACAAAGGCAAAAAAATAAATAGATATAAAATTTAATTTTTGAATAAAACAATATTAGACTAAATATAAAATAATTATTATTCAAAAAATTAGAGGAATAAAATTATTATTTTTATATTAAAATTTTTCATTATAAGATTAAAATAAAATTTAGTTAAGATTTAATATTATATAAATATACCTATTGATATTTCAATAAAAAAATTAATGATTTTATTATTTTTCATTTTTTATATCTTTTAATTTTTTTTTTAATTCTAAAATATCTTTTGTAAATTGTGCCATTAATCTCAATAATTTTTCAATCCATTTTTTATTTTCTCTTATATCATTATTACAATTTTCTTCAATTTCTTTATTTTCTTTTCCATTATTTTTGATTATTTTCATTAATAAATTTTTTTCTTTTTTAAGTTGATATATCTCTTCAGATAAAATATTATATTTATTTAATAAGAGTTGTCTTTTTATAGGATTAATTTCTTCCTCTTCATTTTCAAATTCAAAACTTTCATCAACTAAATTATTTTTAACAAAAAGTTGATCATATACCCAAGTATGCTTTTTTTTTAATTTGTTATCTTTTTTATCCATTTCATTTGTTTCATTATTATTATTATTATCTTCTAATTTTTTTTCATTAAAATTCATTAGATTTTTATTTAGAAATTTTTGATTATTTGAATCTTTTTTATTTACATTTGTTTTAGTTTCTTTTAATTTTTTCATTTAAATAAATATAAAAATATATATGTTGAGAATTGAAATTTAATAAATAAAAAAAATCAAATTTTTTATAAATAAATAAAGTAGATAAATAATATATATATTCAAAATTTAGCAAGGCAATCCAAAATAAACACCACTTACAGATTTATATTGATTAATTGTAGACAATCTAAAAGGTTTTGATTTTAAAATTATAGGTTTAAATTTACTTAAGCATAATAAAACTTTTTCTTCTTCATTTTTTAATTTCTTTTTTTTTTCAGTTAAATCTTCATTCAAACATTTACGTTTGAATTTTTTTATTCTAATAACTCTAAATAAATTATTATATTCAATTTCAGTTGATGGATTTATTTGATTATATTCTTCATTATTTAAACCTCTTATTTTATCAAATAATTTTAAATTTTTTTTCATTTTTTGTTTTACAATATTATTATAATAATTTTCTTTAATTTTTTCCATTTCTTTTTCCGAATAATATCTTTTTTGATCATCTTCATCATTTAAATTTGCATGAGTTAAATTATAATAAAAATTATCTCTATCAGGATCAGGAATTATAACTTTTTGACTTTGTTGATATATATTATTCATTCTCTCTTTATTAATTTGTTCAAAAGTCATTTCTGCTATTTTTAATTTTTTTTTTGCTTTAGCAGAACTTTTATCATATTCACTTAAATAATAATCATTAATTATATATCTATTTAATTTTGCAGTAGAAGAAAATAAAGTTACTTTTTGATGATTTTTTTCTTTAAATGGAGTTCGAAATTCTTTTTTTAATAGTTTTTTTTTTTCTTTTTCTTTTATATAATCTATTCTTTCAGATTTATTTGTTATTCCTAATTTATCAGTTAATTTATTTAATTCATTTAAAGTATCTGTTGTTTTTTTTTCTGATTTTCTACTATAATTTATACTTAATTTTAGATTTTTTCCTGTTTTATTTATTGAATTTGATGAACTATCGTTATTTAAATATTTTCCTATTGTAATTGATGGGGTTAAATCTCTAAAAGTAATTGATTTTTTGTTTTTAATTGAATTTCTAAGAAATCTTTTTTTCAAATTTAATTCAATCATTTCTAATTCTTCATCTTTTTCAATTTTTTTTGTTTTTGATAAATGCTCTAAGTTTGAGTATTCATTATTTATTTTAATCATATCTGAAGTTATAGGTTGCTTAATTATAACTGTTGACCTTTTTTTATTTGCTGATTTTGGAGATAATAATTTATTTGCTTCATTGTTTATAAGAATTCTTCTTAATAAATAACCTTTTTCTCCAACTGAATTCATATTTTTTTAATTTTTTTCAAATGAAAATATTTAATATAGAAATTTTAATTTAAATATTTAATTTATGATAATTTGAAATAATTTTTAAAAATAAATAAAAATGTTATTTATTTAGCTTTATTAAAAAAAGAGAATTATAAATTTTTTTGCCATACTAAGATATATATTAAGTTAGTTAATGTTAATTTTCAACAAAAATATTTTAATATTTCATAGTAAATATTAAAATTTTCATTAATAATAACCAAATTATTTAATAAACTAAAAAAATTATTAAAAAAGTAAAATAATAACTTATACAAAGGCAAAATATTTTTATTAAATGAAATATTTTAATAATATTTTTAAATGATAACATAATTTTAGTAATTTATCGATAATAACACAGTTTTCTTTGAACAAAATTAAATGAAAAGTTATTACTTTTATAAACTAATAATTTTCAGATAATTTTTTTATGAAATTTTTTTTTTTCAATTATATTTAATATTTTTGTTAGAAATTTAAAAATTTAAATAAATATGAAAAAATGATTATTAAAATCCTCAAATGCAAAAAAATTTTAATTTTTTTTATAAATAAAAAAATACATAATTTTAATAATTTTTAATAATAATTTGATTCAATTGAATTAATCAATTATGGTTTAAATTAACTATGATTTAAAAATTTAAAAAGTTAGATATTTCAATAAAATTTTTTCTACTCTCGCATTTTCACATAAAAATATTTATAATAATAAAATATTTTATTGAAAATAATGAAAACAAATATTAATAAAAAAAATGAATATATTGAGTTCAAAGTCATTAGATATTCCTAAGAAAAATGCATTTAATTCTTCTATTAATATATTAAGTAAAAAGTTTTCAATTAATTGTAAATCTAAACCAAATAAATATTATGAATCAGCTGAATATAGATTAAGCCAAAATCCTCCAATTTATTTTTATAGAAAAATAACAAAACCATATAAATATAATATTTCAAATATAGATTTATCATATTCAAATAGAAAAAGTAATGAAGATATTTTTACAGAAAAAGTTAAAAATATTATAAATAAAGAACTTGGAGATAGTATAAATTTAAATAATATTTTTTCTCAAAGTTTAAAAAATGATAGATATAAACCAAAAGGGTATCCTTATTTTGAATTTGTAAATAAACATCATAATATGTATAAAAAATATTTTTTAAAAAAGCAAATTAATAAAGATAAATTTAAGGAAAAAAATATTATAGTTAATGAAAATGAAAAAAATATCATGAATAATTCTTCCAAATATTTAATGAACAATCATAATATAAATGAAAATAATAAAGGAAGAAATTTGAATAACATTCAAATTGAAGAAGCAAATAATAATAAGGAAAAAAAAACTACACTGGAAAAAGAAAAGACTCAAAATTTAAATGTAAAAAAACAAAAAAATAACAATATTAATGAAAATGAAATTAATAAATATGAAAATAATCATAATATTAATTATAATGAAAATATTAAAAATGATAATAAAAATGAAGATGAATATTTTAAAAAAGAAGATATATCACAATTGAATCATAATAATAGTCTCCAAGATAACAATAATAATTATAATACAAATCATAATCTAAAATCAAACAATTCTTCATCAATTTTATATCCAATATTATCAGAAAAAGATGAAATTAAATATAAATATTATGAAAGTGATCCACATAATTTAAAAAACGATACATTATTCAAAAATAAATCAGGAGAAAAAAATTTATTTAGAAATAATTTTCAATTAAAAGATTTTGACAATAAATTACATATTACAAGTGATAGTAATTCAAGTTGGATTCCAAAAATTCCAAAAAGAATAACTTATAATAACTTATCATCAGTAAAATATAATATTATTTCTCCTTTAAGAAGATCAATATTTAAAACAAGAGAAGAAATATCTGGATTAAAAATTGCAAATAGAGTTAAATCAGTTTCTCAATTTGTTGATATAAGTAGTAATAAAACTCAAAATTTAAATGAATTATTTGAAAATTCAATTAAAGTTAAAAATTGGTTTATGAAAAGAAATCAAGTAGCATCAAATCAAGGAGATTTACATCATACTTATAAAGAAATTATTCCTTATCCTTTTAGTTAATTATTTATTTTTAATTTAAAAATTATTTTTATTATTAGTTATATAATTTATAATTATTTTTTAAATAAAAATATTGAAAAATATTATAATAAAAAACAATTTTAAAAAAAGATAAAAAAAAATTTTTGCTTAAATTTTTTTAAAAGTAAAATTATTATTTTTTTGAAGCAATTTTTTCAATAAGCCATTTAAGTCCTTCCATAATACCAAAACCTTTCAAAGCAGAACAAGCATAAAGACTCCAATCTCTATCAGTAATATCATTTAATTCTAATTTTTCTACAATTTCATCAGCACCTAAACAAGTAGCTAAATCAGCTTTATTTGCATAAACTAATAAAGGAATTTTAGATAATTTTTCTTCTTTCATTAATAATTTTAATTGATCATTACATTCTGCAATTCTTTCTTCATCAGCAGAATCAACTACATATAATAAAGCATCTACATCATCATAATATGCACTCCAATATTGTCTTATTTCTTTTTGTCCTCCAATATCCCATACATTAATTGTAAAACCTTCTTGAATTATTGTCTTTATATTCATTCCTTTTGTTGGCTCTGTTGTTTTTACTTTTTCTTGTGTTATGTTATGAAGTAATGTTGTTTTTCCTGCATTGTCTAAACCTAATATTAATAAATTTGGGTCTTTATCAAATTTTTTGTAATTTTTTAGAAGTTCTAATAGTCCCATTTTTTTTTAATTTTTTTTATATATTTTAAAATAGTATTTATATTTTATAGTTCTTCGGAAATATTTAAAAATAAAAATATATATATTTAAAAATTAAATAAAAAATAGAATTAATATATGATTATTAATTATAATAAAACTCAATTTCTCAATTAAAAGATATATTAAATATAACTCTTTTTTTATAGATTTAAATTTAATAATAGAAAATATAACATTTTTAGGTCTATTTGTAAAATATTTTACAACTATTGAAATAAATATTAAAATCTAATTTATTCGTTTTAAAAAATATTTAATTTTTTTCATTTTTTTGCCAAATAAAGTTACAATAATAAAAAAAAATATTATAAAGATAAAAATAATAATTAACATAAAAAACTTTATAATTTTTTTATTTTTATAATTATAATTATTTAATTTTTAAAGTTCAATACATAAATATATTTAGTAACATCATATTTTTAATATTTTCATTTTTAATTTATACTTATAACAATATTTATTATATAATAAAAAATAATTGATAACTAAATGGAGTCAAAAAAAACAACAAAAAAAACTCCAAACATTAAATTTGTCACAAGAAAAATGAATCCAAAAAATACAACAATGACAAATTTTGGTAAAAAAATCGTATCAGCAGCAAAAAGTATGCCAAAAAAGACAGTAAAAAAACCATTAAATTCAAGTAGAGGTTCATCAAAAAAAAGTTCTCGTCGAGGAAGATCAAAAAACCGAATAGGAAGATCAGGTTCAAAAAAAAAAAAAAAGAACGATGACATGATGGTAATAAACCTTCCAACAAATTTAGAAGATTTTGAAAAAATATTAAACTCAGATAAAAAAGAAGAAGAAGAAAAGAAAAAAAAAGAAGAAGAAGAGCAAAAAAAAAAAGAAGAAGAAGAAAAAAAAAAAAAAGAAGAAAAAAAATTAACAGAAGAGGAAGAAAATTTATTAGAATTAGATGCTCTTCCTCAAATAACAACAATAATAGAAAATGCTCCAAAAGTAGAAAAAGAAAAGAACACAAAATACAAATGTGTAAGAACAATACACGCTCACAATGATTGGGTAGAAAAAATAGTATTATTAAAAACAGGTAAAATAATATCATGTTCCCAAGATTGTACATTAAAATTATGGGATTTAGATGCAGATGATCCAACAATTCCAATAATGACATATAAAGGACACACTGCAGCAGTTTTAGGTGTATTACAAATATCAAATGATAAAATATTATCAATTTCAAGAGATAAAACAATTAGAAAATGGTCAATTTTAAGTGGTACTGAAACTTTCTGTTTTACTTCAAATCAACCTTTTTATTGTATTTTACAAATTTCTGAAAATTTAGTCGCTGTTGGTGGTGGAGATAAACAAATTAGATTATTTGATTTTTCTAGTGTTGATGATGTACTTGAATGTGGTGTTTTTGAAGGACATTCTGAAGAAGTTGTTTGTTTAGAAATGATTGATAATAATTTAATTGCTAGTGGTTCTTCTGATAAAAATATTGTTGTTTGGGATCTTGAAAGTAAAGAAGAATTATTTACTTTAGATGAACATGAATTTGGCGTTAAATGTTTAAAAATGTTAAAAGATGGAAAATTAGCTTCTGGATCTTTTGATAATACTATTAAAATTTGGGATTTAATTGAACAAGTTTGTGTTATGACTTTACATGGTCATACTGGACATGTTTTATGTCTTGGACAATTACCTGATGGAAGATTAATTTCTGGTGCTAGTGATTGGAGTATTATGATTTGGAATTTTACTGAATTTAAAGTTGATTGTACTTTAGAAGGTCATAATGAAGCTGTTAATTCTATTATTGTTTTAAGTGATGGAAGAGTTATTAGTGCTAGTACTGATCAATTAATTAAAGTTTGGGAACCACCTGATTTTGTTAGAGAAATTAAAAATGTTTAAATTAATGTTTTGAAAAAGGAGTTTTTTGTTTTTTTTTGTTGATTTATTTTGTTATGATTTTTTTAAATTTGATTTTTTTGTTAATTTTAAATTTTATTGAATTAAATAAATATTAAAAAAAATTTTAATAATTATATCAGATTTATAAATTTATGATTATTTATTATAAATTAAAAACAAAAAGAAGTAAAATAAAATGCAACAAGAAAAATTATGTCAATTACTTTATCCTGAAAATTTAGAACAATTTAGTAAAGTTACTACTATATTAAATGAAGATTTTTCATTTAAATTATCCGAACTATTTTCTTTAAAAGAAATTCAAAAAATATTTTCAACACAAGAAGAATTATCTACTTTCTTAAATTCATTATCAAAAATGGAAAATCCTATTATTTCATTTGATAATGAGAAAGAAGAAGGTAAAATTATCTTTGATAAATATTTAATGTTATATTCATTTGTAAATATTCCATCAAATTTCAATGAAAAAGAAGTAAAAGATTTTCTTAAATTAAAAGAAGGAGATTATATTAGATTATATAAACAAAGTTTATTTTGGATAATTGTAAGTCAAAAACAAGAATTTAATGAAAATTTTGAAAAATATTTCAAGACATTAAAAGTTGAAGATAACAAAAATTTAAAATGTAATATTTCTTCAGGACCAATGTTAAAAAACGCCATTTTAAAAATAATACAAAAACATTTATATTCAAAAGAAACAAATGGTTTATCATTTAAAACAGAAAGAAAAGAAAATATAAAAGAAGATGATTCAATGAGTTGGAGAAAAAAAACAGATGTAAGTGATATTAGTTCAGGAAGTAATTTAGGATATGGAATAAGTTCAAATGGTCATAAAAGAAGACAAAGATTTAAAAGTGATCCTAATGAATGGGGAAGAAGAAAAGGAAGTAATGATTATTGGGCAAAAGAAAAAAAAAATGAACCTAAAAAAGAAAAAGAAGAAATTCAAATTCAATTAGATCAGATAAAATATCCTTTGATGATTAAATATAAATATTCTAATAAGGAAATTTTAGATTATTTAGGACAAATTGAAAATTCTATTTCTTTTGATAAAAATAATTTTGTAAATATTGTTGATGATATAATGGATATTAAAATGAAGAATTTAGAAATTAACAAAAGAGAAAATTTAGATAAAATTATACCGAAAAATAATCCTTTATTGAGTTTCAAAGGTAATAAATAAAATTATATACAGGTTGTTGAGTTAAAATTTATATTTTGTTTTAAATATATTTAGAGTTATATATAATTTATAAAGAAAATGAGAAGAGTTAAATTTTTAAATTTTTTATTTAACAATATATTATTTTTTTATTAAGATAAATAATATTTAATAATTATTAAATAAAAAATTAATATAAAAAAGTATTCTCTCATTAATGAAAATATCTAAAAATTTATCTCTATTAATTAAAAATTTTTGAATTTTATTAAGTAAAAAATATACAATTAAAATAAAATACATATTAGAAAAAATAAAATTTTTTTTTAAAATAAAACTTAATCATAATTTATAATAATACATTATTTTATTAAAAAAAAAAAATATACATAATGGAAAAACAGAAGAAAAAAGACACAAAACAACGTTACCTTTCCCCTAGTTTTAAAAAAGGAGCAATAAAAGAAAACAAAGAAAAAGATGAATTCAAAATAAATTTAATAGTAAACGGTGTACAAGACGACGATGATGAGACAATGTCACCTCAACCAAAAAGAAGATCAAAGAATCAATCAAAACGTCTTTCCTTAAATGAAGAAAGTCCAAATAAATCAAATAAAAAGAGTGCAGATGATGATATTCAATCATCATCAAAGCATTCAAAAGATATGAATTTATCAGATTCTCAAAACCACATTAAAAACATATCCTACATATCACAAGCAGGTAAAGGAGAAGATGGATTTACAAAAGTAAACCAAGACTCATATTTAGTTGACTTAAATGAATTTAAATTAGGTGACTTTAACGTATTTGGTGTATTAGATGGACATGGATTAAATGGTCATTTAGTATCTCAATTTGTATCAAAATATATAAAAAGTCATTTACACAAAAATAAACATGTTAAACATTTACCAGATGAAGAATCAGTATATAATCAATTAAAAAATAATAATTATGAAATAATTAGAAAATTATATACTCATGCAGAAAGAGAAGTAGGAAAAAGTGATATAGATGCAAATTTCAGTGGTACAACATGTGTAATAGTATTTCAATCAGGAACAAAATTAATTACTGCAAATGTTGGTGATAGTAGAGCAATTATTGTAAAAGGTGATGAAGTATTTCCATTATCAATAGATCAAAAACCAAATAATGAACATGAATTAAAGAGAATATTAAAACATGGAGGTGAAGTATCACAATATGAAGAAGATGGTATTAAAAGTGGTCCTTTTAGAGTTTGGAAAAAAGGAGAAATGTATCCTGGTATTGCTATGAGTAGATCTATTGGTGATTTAGTTGCTTCTACTTTAGGTGTTATTCCTGAACCTGAATTTACTGAAAATGAAATTGATAAAGATACTAAATTTATTATTGTTGCTTCTGATGGAGTTTGGGAATTTTTAGATAATAAAACTGTTAAAAATATTGTTATGCCTTATTATTTGAAAAATGATCCTGAAGGTGCTGCTAAAGCTCTTATTGCTGAATCTACTAATTGGTGGAATCAAGAAGATATTGTTGTTGATGATATTACTGTTGTTGCTGTTTTCTTTTAAGGTTTTATTTTATTTTTTTTTTTTTTTTTGATTTTTTTGGTTTGTCTTTTTTATTTTTTTGTTTTTATTTTTGTTAGTATTTTTTTTTTGATTTAAAAAAATTTGTTTTTATTGAGAAGGGATTGTTTGATTTTAGATATTAAATAATTAATATTGATAAAAGAAAAATTTTTAATTTTTTTAAAATATTTTTTTTATTTTTTTTTTATTATATATTAAAAATAATGAAGTAGTTTTTTACATTATATTTATAAATAAGATTATAGATAATTAATCTTTAAATATATATAATAAACTTAAATGAATTATTTTTTTGATTAAACGATTAAATAATAAATTTATATCAAATAATTTATTAATTTATTCCTAATTTCATTAATTTATGAAAATTATTTTATATATTAAATAAATCAAATATCTATCATTTTTAATTTTAAATTAAAAATTATTGCAATAAATTTAAATAATAATTAATATTATTATTTTCTTTTCAATAAGTATAAAGTACCAATTATAATAACGAAGATAAGAATTATAGTTCCATATAATTTAATTTTTCTCCATCTTTCAATATTTTTAACTTTTTCAGCAGTCTTTTTAAATGTATAAGAATCTCTACTTAATTGCTCAGATTTAGAAACAATAAGATTAATTTGTTCACCTCTTTCATTAACAATATCAGCAGTATCTAAAACTTGTCTATGCATAGAAATTAATTTATCAGTTAAAATATCAACATTAGTTTTTTGATTTTTAGGATCATTATATTTTTCCATATACATTCTTAATTTTTGTTGAAATTGTTTATTTAAACAATATTGTGGACCATTATCATAAGCACTTGAAGAAGGAAAAGTTTTTTGAAATTCATTAACTATATTTTCAATACATTTAAAAACTGCTTCTTCTGGATATCCTTTTTCACACATTAATAAGAAAATTAAATTGAAATGATTTTCATAATACATATTATATCCTTCATATGTTAAAACTCCTTGTTGTTCTTTACACATTGCAATTGCTTTAATACAAACTGAGGAAATACTTCCTACATATTCAGAATATTCACATAATGGTTTTGAATCTTTTGCAATTATTCCATAAATGATTGACATTTTTAAATGAAATTAATGTTTTGTTATAAAATAAAATGATATTTTTTAATAAAATGATTTTTTTTATTTGTTTATAATAAAATAATAAAATTATTATATTTTAAAAATTAAAATAGATTTTTTAATTTGTAAATTGATAATTTAAATATATAAATATATAAATTTTTTTTCATCAATGTATCTTTTTTTATTATTATATATATATAATAATTTATAAAATAAATAAACTTTTATATTATTGTGAAGGTTTTATTTTTTTGTTTTTTAAAGATATTTGTTTATATCTTAAACAAACATTTTTAGTTCTTTCTAAAATTTCTAAACAAATATTTGAAAAATTATCATTATTAAATCCTTGATTATTATCTTTGTTTAGATTATCAATATTTAATAAATTAGAATCACTATTATGGTAAGTTATTCTTTCACTGTTAATACTTGAAAAATTTCGATGAATATATTTGTTTCTATTTAGAATGCATTTATTTTGATTTTTCATATTTTCTGTTTCCATTATTATTTTACTTTTGTATCTTGGTGTATTATTTTTTATTTTTTTTGTTTGTTTAATTAAATCAGTAAAGATAAATATTTTTTTATTTGTATTTTTTGTAGACATATTACTTGAACTTTTAGTTTTTAATAAATTATTATCATTAAATTTATTTTTTTTCTCTGTTATTTGGCTTAATATTTCATTATTTATTTTTATTTCTTTTTTTAATTTTGAAATTAATAAGTCTTTTTCTCTAATAATTTCTTCATATGTTGTAGTATTTTTTGAATTTGTATTATTAATGTAACTATTTGTATTATTAACATCAGAATTTAAAGATAATTTAATATTAATTTCATTATTATGACTTTTTACACTTAATGCATGATGTATTTTGTCTTTACTTGAAGGACTTTTACTTTCTTTTTGAATTTTTTTTCTAAATATTCCAGTTGAAAAATTTATTGATAATTTTTCTTTATTTTCTTTTTTTTTTATTCTTCCTTTATGATAATTATATAATATATTATTTAATGGATTTTCTAATTTATTTTTTCTGTTACTTTGTATTATATTTATTATATGTAGTTCATTTTCTTTATAAATATTTGAAATATTTTTTGTTTTTACATAATTCATTTTAAAATTATTTTAAAATATTTAAAAAATTTAATTATATTATATTATATAATATAATTAATGAAAATAATTAATATACAAATAATTAGGCAAACAGAATAATTCTCTATTATAATCATATAAACTATTTTTAATTGTATTACTTTTCATTTTTATTAACTCATTAATAAGAATAATTTCATTATAAATCATATCATTTTTTTGAGAATTCATATATTCAAATAATTTATGTTGAATACTAATTAATAAATTAATTGTTTCAGATACATTCATAGATATTTTATTCAATAATAAATTATATATATTATCATGAATTAAATTTCTTTTATTATTCCATAAGAAATTTATGTTATTTAAATCATAATTATTTGATGGAAATTTAAAATTATTTTCAAGTTTGGGATTTTTTAAATTTGACTTTTGAGTATCATTTGGAATATATAAAGTAAAACTTTCCTGATGTATATTACAATTATTATTGTTAATATTAGAAGGAAAATTATCTTTTGTTTCATTTTTTAATTCATTGATATTTTTATTATGATTTAAAATTGAATTAAAAATATTTATTTGGTTATTGTTTTCAAAATTTTGATTTGATTCTAAATTATTTAAAAATCCATATAAAAATTCATTATTCATATTTCTTTTTTTTATTTCTTTAATAATTAAATTATGCATTCCATTTATAATTTCTAATTTTTGTTTAATATTTAATTTTGCAACTTCATCTTCTTCTTTAAATAAATCTGAAAAATTTAATAAACCATTTTGTCCAAATAATAATGAAGAAAAACAATTTGAACAAATTCTTTTAGGGACTCTTAATCTTTCTTCACAAGGTATAGTTTCTAAAATTTGTTTTACTTTATATAAATTATTTTTTTGTTCCAAAATTTTTATTAAATTATTATTTAAAATACTTCTTTTCATTTCATCTTCAAATTCAATGAAAAAAGTTTCTAAAAAAATTCTAATTTCATCAATTGATTTAAATTTTAGAATCTCAATATTTTTGGGACATTTAAATTTATTACAAATTAAACAAGGTTTATTTGAAAATTTTTTTATTTTATAAATTTTCAAAAGATGAGAAATTATTGCAGATCTAATTACAATTTTGTTTACATCTTTATTTCTATTAAAGTTAGGAAATTCATTTTGAATTTTTTTCTTTAATGAATTGTTTTGTTTTTCATTATTTGATTTTTTGATAAAATGCTTTTTAAATCTATTTCTTTTATTCTTAAGTAATTGAAATTCCTTTGAATTATTTAAATTAATTTTATTTAAACAATCTTCACAATTACATACATTTTTACATTTAAAACATTTCCATTTGTTATTTGTTTTTTGTTTTAGAAAAAAAGGATAAGAGCCAATTCCATACTTTTCTTCAAAGCAAAACAAACAAAAAAAAGTTTGACAATCTTTTTTTGAACAATTAATTATCAAATTTCTTTCTCTAAATAATTTGCATCCATGACATTGAATTTTTCTTACATCCATTTTATTAATAATCTTTATAAATATTACCTTATAATAGAAAAAGTTTTAAAAAAATTTAAAAAATCAAATAAATTCTGATATATAAAAGTATTTAAAGATGATAATAAATATTATTTAATGAAGGCAAAAATAAAATTTAATTAATAATCAACTAATTATTTATAAAATTCTCTTTAATTAATTATCATTCGTTTGTTTTATTTTTTTCAATTTCATACAATTTAATTTTAATTCTTTTTATCATATTTAATTCGAAATTAAATAATTTATTCTAAAAATATTTTTTATAAAAATTAAAAAATAAAAAATAATGAATATTTAAATAAATGGCTAATAATTTTGAAGAATCACCATTACAAATAGTAACAGTAAAAGAAGATGGAATAATAGAAATTACAATTGAAGGAATAAATTATTTTAATAAATTAATAAATCAAAAATTAAGTATTTTAAGTATAAATGGAGAATCACAATCAGGAAAATCATTTTTAGCAAATTCACTTCTTGGAAGAATGAATGGCTTTAAATGTGAAAAAACAAATGGAATTTGGGTTTGGGGAAAACCAATAAATTTAGAAAATGGAGCTAAATTACTTATTTTTGATTCTCAAGGTTTAAATAAAAATGACAAAAATAATATTAGTCAAAAATTATATATTTTAAATATTCTAATTTCAAATTTTATTATATATAATTTTAAAGGAAATATAAATGAAGAAATGTTAAATGACTTTATTTTTTTTTCTGATTTATCAAAAAGAATAAATGTAACACAGAATGAAGATAATAAAGAAAATTCAATTGAAAATTTAATTAATTATTATCCATCTTTAATAATGACATTATCTAATTATTCAAATAATGAAAAAAAACCAAATGATTTTATGGAAGAATTATTAAATAAAAATCCAAATTGTGAAAATATAAAAAAATTATTTTCAAAAAGAAATATGTTTTATATTCCATCACCAACATTAGATGAAACAAAATATAAAAATTTAGAAAATGAAAATAATTCAATTTTAACAACAGAATATAATAAAGCAATAAATGATTTAATAACAGAAATAAAAACAAATATTCCTATTAAAAAAATAAATAATATTGAAATTGATGGAGATTCTCTTTTTGGAATATTACAAAATTATATTGATTATTTAAATGATGATGAAAATCCAATTATATTAAAAGCAATAGATAATGTCCTTTTATCAAGAGCAACAAATATTTCTGAAAAATCTTTTGAAGATTTTAAAACAAAAATAACATCAAAATTAGAATCTAAATTTCCAATGAGTTTTATTGATATTTATAATATATTTTTTGATTTACAAGATAAAACAATTACTAAATTTTGTGATGAAGTCAAAAATATTTTAAATACTAAAGTTTGTGGTGAATATATTCATCGATTAAATGAAAGAATGATTTCTGAATTAGAAAGTATTTTTGAAACAAATAATGAATTCTATGATGAATGGTTTGGAATGGAATATGATGAATTAAAAAAAAAATTAAATGAATTAAAGTTTAATAAATTAGAAGAAATTAAAACTTTTTTTTCAAATTATTCAGATATATTTAAAAATTCATTTAATAAATTTTTAGATATTCCTAATTCAGATTTCTGTAAAAATTTATTAACAATACTTTTAAATATTTTTCAAGAATTTGTAGTTTCAAAACTAAAAAATATTGGAGAACAAATTGTTGAATTTTATGATAATATAACAAAAGATTCTTCATTAAATATAGATAATTTAAATTTAACAATTACATCTTTAAAGGAACAATTGGAAGTTTCAAAAAAAATGTTAGAAGATAAAAGAAAAGAAAAAAGTGAATTAGAACGTTCATTTATTGAATTACAAAATAAATATGACAAATTTACAAGAGAAACTAAATATAAAGAAAAAGAAAATGATAATATTAATTATATCAATATTCAAAAATATCAACAATATAAACAAATGGAAACTAATTATTTAAATCAAATCAAAGAAAAAGAAAAAATAATTAATTCTCAAAAAGGGGAAATAGAAAAATTAAATAAAGATTTATTAGATTCAAATAATAAAAATACATCTAAAATAAATGAATTAAATAAACATAATAATAAATTAAATATAGAAATTGAAAGATTAAATGGTGAAAAAAAAACAATAGGTGATATAAATGTTATAAATCAAACATTATTTAAAAATATTCAAAGTACTTTTATGGATTTTAAAGAAAGTGTTGATAAATTAGATAAAGAAAAAGAAAATACATTAACTAAAACGTCTTTACAAATTATAACAAAAGAAATAAAAAATAAAGTAAGTAGTTGGAATGAAGAAATTAAATTATTTAGAGAAACTCAAATTAAAACAATGACTGAATTATATAAAGATAGTATAGAAAAATATAATAATAAAATAAGAGAATTAAATTTAGAATTAACCAAAAAAATTCAATCTTTATATGAAGAGGAGCAAATGAAAAAAAAATTTGAAACAAAATATAATGAATCAAATAAAGAAATAGATGAATTAAATTCAATATTAAAATCCAAAAATAGTTTAATTAATACTCAAAATGAAATGATTAAAATGTATGAAAATAATATCTTTGAACAAACAAAAAAAATTGATGATTATGAATTAAGTTTAAATAAATATATTGTGAATTTTAAAATGAAAGAAGATGAACTTGAGACAATGATAAGTGTTATTGAAGGAATAGTAACAAAAAAAAAAGAAAAATTTGAATATAATGCTTCACGTTTATCATCTGAAATATATAATCAAATTATTGATATAATTACAAATTCAAATTTTAAATTTTAAAAATAATATTTTTTATATTCAAATAATTTTTCTTATTATAATAATTTTGAAGAAAAGATGAGATGACTAATTTAATTATTTTAAATTATAGTTTAAAAAAAATATAGTTTTAATAAGGAAAAAAAATTGATATATATTGTTTTATTTAATTACTTTTTCTCAGATAAATATTTTTTTGTAAAATAATTAATTTAAAAATATTGCAATTATTTACATATTTTAAAAATATAAAATATAATATTAGTAACATTTATACCAAATACTATTATTTGAATTTTATTTTAGAAGATGAAACAAAGAGGTTTATTACAAGGACAACTTTTGTTAACATTATTAGGTGCAGGATTTGCATCAATATCTATATAAGTCATCTTAAAATTATATTCTTTATATGATTCAATAGGGACTACTGAAATAAATGGATTATCAATAGTTACTCTTTTTATTTTTTTATAAAATTTTTTTTGTCCAAAAGTTGTTTTACTCATTCTTCTTTTTCTAATATCTTCTGGAGGAAATAATTTACCTTGTTGATTTTGTTTTAAATAATTTGATGATATATCTTGTATATTTTCTTGTACATTTGTATTTTCTTCTTCTGTTTTTATATTGCTAGGAATATCCATATGATTTTTATATATTTGTGATACTATTTGTTCATTATTATTTGCTTTATTATCAATATTCCCATCATCCATTGTGGGAGTATTTAAAAACATTATTCCAATTATTTCAATTAATATATTTATTTATGAAATTTAAAAATAAATTTTAACATCATTTTATAAACTGTTTAATAATGTTTTTTCTTTTCAAAATAAAAAAATGTCTTTTACATAAATTATTTGTCTTATATTATATTATTTAGTTTTGATTAAAATTCAAAAATTTATATTTATATTTTTTGAAATATGTTCAGAGTATAATATAATGGTTATTGGATTTAAAAAAATAAATTCTCTTTATCATTTATTTCTAAGGAAAAAAAAATAAAAAAAAAAATAATTTAAAGATAAATTTAATTGTAATATGTCATTAGAAAGAAATATAATAAGTAAAGGATTATCTCAATATTCAAATAATGAAGTAATTGAATTCATAAACCAATTAGGATTAGATAATTATTCAAAAAAAATCGAACAATTACAAATTGATGGATATGATTTAAGTATTATAAATGATAATTTAATTAAATCATTGGAAATTTTAAATCCTCATGATTTAAATAAATTAAAAAAAAATATACATTTAAAATTAATTGAACAATTACAAATAGGTTTTTCTTATTTAGGTCATATTTATCCTTTGCAATTAGATTATATTCCTGATTTAACAATAGAAAATATTTCAAAAAATATTTCAATAGCATTTAATATTAAAGAACCATTTCTTTTATCAACAATGGATAATCAAATGCTTTCTCCTCAAATTAAATTTATTGATTTATTTTTAATAGAACCTGATAGATATAAAATATTAAAAATTTTTAATCCAAAAGAAATATCATCCCAAATATTAAATAAAAACAATCAACAAAAGACATATTCTAATTTTGATATAAGAAAATCACCAATAATAACAAAAAATATAGATTTAAATAAAAAAGAAATTGAAAATATACCATATAAAATCCATATGAATGAAAATAGAGCACATTCAATAACAAAAGAACAAATGAATAATTATAAAACACAATTAAATGAAAATATTGAATCTACTCCTCAAATAAAATCAAATAATTATTCAACAGATTATGGATTATATAAAAATTTTAAACCTACAAATAATATTCTAACTTCAAATAATCAAATAGATAATAAAATAAATATTCAAAATCAAAATAATACATCACCTCAAATAAATCAATATCAACAAAAAAATAAAAGTACAGATATTTTAGGTGATTTAAATAACAATTTAAAATTAATGAAAGATAATATTTTAAATAATAATATTCTACAAGATAATAATTCAATTACAAATATTTCACCACAAAAGCAAAATTATTCAATGTTAAATAAATATAATGAAATTAATAAACAAAATTTACAAAATCCAACACTTGAATCTTTAGTTCAAGAATCACCAGATCCGAGATTATTTCAAGATAATATACAAGTGATAGATAATATTAATATAAATAAAAATAAATCAAAATTTAATTTTAATGTAAATAGTGGAAAAACAAATAATAATATTACTGAACCAACTGTTGCCCAACAAGCTGATATTATATTAAAAAAATATCAAAGTGAACAAAGAATTTTTAGACCAAATACAAATATTCAAACTGAAACTAATCTTTCTTTTGATAATAAAAAACTTCAAAAATATAATCAAAGTCCTTTAGAAGAAGTAAATGATAAATATAATAATATTAGTATTAATAAAATAACCAAAGATCAATTAAATAATATAGGTAACTTTACAATTACAAATCAAAATAAAGGAGCATTAAGTTTAAGAGGAACAAATGAAAATTATAACATTGAAAGAAAACCGATTCAAATGTCACAAAAAATAGAATCCTATAAATATATGAATGTTGAAAAAGGAGAATAAAAAATTATATAATAAAAAAAAAAAAATAAATAAATGTTATTATATATTATTCATATTAAATTTTTTTTAAAATTAAATAAAAACACTTTAAAAAAATTTATTTTTCTGAAAGATACATGCATAAACTTTGATAAGGACCTGAAGTATCAGATTTAATTGCATCAACTAATTTTTTATTATATTTAACAAAATAAATTTCTCTAATATCAACCATATCAATTTCATTTCTAGTAGAAAGAATTCTATTTAAAGTATTAGAATCAGTACCAATTCCTTTTAAAGCAGAATAAATTTTATCTGCAAACATTTCACTTGGATTAATATTATTAAATAATATTTCATTAAATAAACTTCTATTTTTCCCACTCATTTTTTTTTCAATTGCATCACATAATGCAACTCCAGTTTTTTTATAATAATATCTTGCAATAATTACTAATTCTTCACCTGATTTTTTAGCAAAAATTTTATCAAAAATATTTTGATCATCAAACCAAGAACTTTCTTTATTTTTTGTTAAAATTTCAGCATCTTTTTCACATTCAATTTTATTTGGATTTTCATTTGTATTTCTAACAGTATTTAATAAAGAAAGTACATTTCTTTTTAAATTACCAGAAAATTTTTTTTCTAAATCTTCACTTAATTCTTTTCCTGTATTATTTTTATATGCAATTTTTAAATCATCAAGCATCCATTTTGGTCTGCTTGTTAAAATTTCAAAAATTGGTATTTCACTTACTGAAAAACCTTTTAAAGCTCTTTTTATTAATTCAGCATCTAAATCAGCTGGTGATAAAAATAAATCAATTACAAGATCTCTAAATTTAGAAGATAATTTTTTATTTAAATCATCTTGTAATTTAACACTATATGCTGCTTCATAATATTGTGCTATTGTTAATCTTGTTGGTAAATTTGTATTTGATATTATTTCTGTTACTTCTTTTTCTTTATTTTTTGAAAAAAAAAGAGCATCATGTAAACGATCTCCTAAATCTGATGGTGATTGCATTTTTTCAATATAATATTTATTTATTTTTTTTTTTAATTATTTCTTTTTTATTTAATAAAAATCTTTATTATTAGTTTATTATTAGTTATTTTTCTTATTAAATATATTTAATTTGATTAAATTGTGTAAATGGATAAAATTGAATTATTAAATATCAATTCAGAAGTTAATCAACATTTTTTATTTTCTTTATTAAAATCATCTAATTCATTAACTAATTTAGGTATTATTTCAAAAATAAGACAATTTACTCAAACTAACGAATTTTTTAGTCATTATACTAATATTAATGCAAAGAATTTTGATTTATTTATAAATAAATTTTTAAAAAAATCAAATATTTTTATCAAAAAAATTTCATGTTTAAAAGAATTCAAAAAATATAGAATTGAATCAGATAAATATATTTCTTTTATTTCTTCCATTATAATTCTTTATTATATGGAAATTAAATTACAAAAAATAATAAATTTAATTTCTGAAAAAATTAACAAAATTATTTCATATTGTAATTCTAATTTAAATGATTTTAATGAACTTCAAGATAAAATTTATGAATTAACTGAAGTATTAAATAATAAATCAAATTTTTCAAGAATTTCAACAAAATATAATACTGTATTTTTAGAAAATGATATGTTAACCCCAAAATTTATTGAATTTCAAGATAAAGATAATGATATCAATAATTTAAAACATAATTTATTTTTATCTTTTGTAAATAAAAATGAAAATATTGAAAATCACAAAATAAAAAGAAGAGATTCATATACTTCATTTTCTAATTTAACATTTTCTTCTTTAAAAGAAGAATCTCAATCAAATAAAACATTAAATAATGATAAATCAAAAAATAAAAATAATATAAGAGCAACTTCAGTTGGAAAGATAACTTCTCCATATGTTAATTTATTACATATATCTAATGAAATGTTCAAGAAAAAAATTATTAATTCTAATGAAAAAATAAAGCTTAAAGAATTAATTATTAGTAATGATCAAAGATTAATTTCTTTATGTAAATGTTCTACTGATAGAGAAAATCATTTTTTTACAATTAAAAAAATTCTATCAGAAAAAAATTGAAATCTCTAAAAATTGATTTTATATAAATAACAATTTAAATTCTTTTTTTAATGTACTTTTTAATTGTTCTCAATATTGAAAAAAGTATTATAATTTAATATAAGTGCAAAAAATAATATTAATATATATTTTCTTAAATATATATTATCATTAAATGAATTATTTATTATGAATTTAAAATAGATTCATATCTTGAATATTTTGAAAAAGTTAATATTTAAAAATTATTATAAAGAAAATATATTATATTAAAATTCTTTTAAAAATTTATATGATAAATAAATTTATTGATATTAAACTAAATTAAATATTTATGTTTAAAAAATTTAAATCCTAATGAAAATAAAAAATGTATTATATTAATAATTTAAAATAAAGAAACTAAGGAAATTAAATTTATTAATTCATAATTGCATAAATTTGTTCTAAATCATTTTCAACAATCGAATATTTATTAGAGAATAATGTAATTAATTCATTAATTTGATTTTTATTAATTCCAAATTGCTGCATAACATTTACATAACTTATTAATTGAGTAAAACAAATTTTTGCAATTATATTTTGCTTTTCTTCTTCTTTTTTTTCTTTAAAATTATTATCATTAGGTTCATATTGCCTATTGATTTCTTCTGAAATCATATATTCAATTAAATTTTTCCAAAAATCAATTTTTTTAATATAATGATGATTTTTTATTGATTCTTCTATATAAATCTTTTCTTTATTTTCATTTTCATAATAAAATGTTTGACTTAATAATATAGTATTTTTTACACTATTATAATCAATATCTTGTTCAGTTATATCTAAAATTTTATTCAAAATAATACCTAAAATTTCAATTATTTCTTTTTTTCTAATATATTTACCATTTTTTCTTTGATTACTTAGAAATGTTAAAAAAAAATTTCTATATTCTTTTTTAAGTAAAGAAGTTTTTACTTTTTCTAATTCATTTTCATTTAATATTATACCATCATTCATTAATTTAGAATAAATAATTCTATATTCTAATTTATCTTTTTCTTCATTTTCATTAAAATTTAAAAAAACAGTTTTTAATTTACTTTTCATTATTTGAATTATTTTATAATCTAGAGAAGGATTTAAAGAATCAAGATTTAATTGAGTTTTTGGTTCATAATATTGAACATCAATTGGTTCCATAGGCTTTAAATCTGTTTTATTTTGGTTTATATAGTCTAAAATATCTTGAGTAACATCAAATTTTCTTATTTTATCAGAAATTATATCTATATCTGTTAGAATATTAGCCAATAAATCTTTCATTAATGATATATATGAGATAATTATAGTATTAATTGATGTTCCTATTTCATAATTTAAGGAATAATAATTTTGAAGGTAAATTTTTTGATATTTATTATATTCAACTCTTAATTCATTTAATTTATTAACATTATTTAAATATTCAGTTTCATAATAGTTTGCTTGTAATAAAGAATTTTCTGATTCTTCTTCACTATATAATACAGTCTCTTCATCTTTATTATTTAATTGACTTTCTACATATATTTTTGTATTTTCCTCTGCAATTCTAAGATATTTTTGATAATTTTTTTCTGAACTTTTCGTTTTTTCCATTAATTTTTCATATGATTTTTTTGCATTTATAAAATTATTATAATCTTTCTCTTCTTTATTATAAAGGTCTTTAAATTTTTTTTTTGATGGATCAGTGATAACTTCTTTGATTTCATTATATTTTATACTAAAAATATTACCTTGAATTTTTAAATTATTATTTAAAGCTTCTAATGAAAAATTTTGGGTAGTATTTTTTTCTTCAAATAAAGTATAATTTTTATTTACTGCTTTTGATAAATCTCTTCCATAATAATATAAAACATTTTGAAATTGAGTTAATAAATATATAATATTATTTAAATTATTATTTTGTCTTTTATATCTTTCATGTAAATCGATAACTTTTCCCCATAAATTATCTTCAAAATTCATAAATATTTATTTTTTAATAAAAAATAATAAACAAAGAAAATGTTTTAATAACATTTAATATATACAATATATTATTTAAATTATCAAAATCATTCTTATATTAAAATATAATAAAATAATAAAAAAAATTATAGTAAAAAATTATTATCAAAAAATTCAGTCTTCTTTCATTTTAAAATTTTCAAAACTAAATTTATCATCAGTTTTACTTATTGGGGAAAGATTACCAAAAGCAGATGATAATGGAAGATTTTGTTGTGTATAAAAATTTCTTTTATCAAATTTTAATTTTTTATACTTTTCTTGTTTATATTGACTTGGAATAGACATGATGATTTCTTTTCTGACTTTGTTATAATTAAATATAATTTTTTGATTATATTGTTTATTTATTGACTCTAAATACTTAGTTAAATCTTCAAATATAAAATCATTAATATCTTTTCCTGTAATTTTTGTAGAACAAATATTATAAAATAAAAGTATCATTAATATAAATAATCCAAATATTGAAAAATAAATTGAAATTAAATATAAATATTTTTTATGTCTGTATTTAACAGAATATATTATAATTGACAAAGAAATTAAAAAAACAATTAAAGAAATAATAATCATAATATAAATCCATATTTTTAATTCTTGTTTTTCAAAATTTCTTTTATTCACATGACTTTTACATACAACTTTTTCACATTCTGTCAAAATATCATCAAAATTTTTCCTTGAAATATATGAGCATAATATTGAATCATTATATACATCATGGTTAAAATAAAATATTTCATCTGATTGTGGTATTATTAATTCAAAATAATTATTTTGTTCAGTTGATTCCATTTTAAAAATTGAATTATTTGTAAAAAAAATAATTCTTTTAAAAAGTCACTTAAAATTCTTTTAATGATAATTTATATAAACCAAAATAATTTCAAAAAAAAATAAATTTATTTTTAAAATAAAAAATTAAAAATTTTTATCAAATCAAATAACCAAACCATAAAAATCTAAAAACAATTTTTAACTTAATCATTTAAATATTTTTCCTTATTATAAATGCTTCTATAAACAGAATTATAATCACTAATAACATAACCATCACTAAAAGGTAAAATAGGTTCAGTAAAATTAGGATTATTTTTCATAGCTAATTTACATAAATTTTTCCATTTTTGATCCATTTTATTTCTTTCATCAGGAGGTTGAGTAATTCTTAAAGTTTTATCATATTTTTTTTGATCTAATTTCTCAAGAGCATTATTATAAGCTTGAGGGTCAATTTTTTGTAAAATTTCTTTTAAAGCACTTAAACTTTCTTTAAGCATTTGATGCCAATGATTATCTGCTAAATAACTAACAACAGGAACTAACATATTAAAAGTAATTGATTTATATTGTTTAATAATAGAAATAAATGATTCACTTTCAAATAAACACATAGCACGATCTGCAACTTGTAAATGATTACCAGAAATGCATCTAATTACTCTTTTAAATAATTTAACTACTAAAGGTTGTAATTTTTCAGCATCACAAAATTCAAAAACTTCTGGTAATTCTTGTAAAAATAATGTTTCTTTAACATAATTTGCAAATGGCCAATATTTTAATATTCCTTCTAATAATGGAATTGCAAGAGTTGAATCTTTTGTTAAAAATAACATTGAACATCTTATTAAATTATCAAAATATAAATTTGATGTTTGTACTTTATGAAGAGGAATAATTATATTTTTAAAAAAAATAACATGTTCTTCTCTTAATGGAACAGCAAAACCAGAAATAATAGAAGCCATAATATCTAATAATTCAGAAGCTCCATTAAATTTATGTATTTCATGAATTAAAAGATGAAAACAATCAGTAATAGCTTTTCTAATCATTTTTCTTCTAGGTACTAATTTAGCATATAATTTATGTAAAATATTTTTTAAAAAATCTCTTTCTTCAATTAAATCACTATCAAATAATTGTAAAAACTCACTAATAAAATTAGAAGTAATAAAAGGTTTAAAAGTTTTAACATCACAAGCTTCATTAATAATTAATTGTAAGAAAATATCATAAATTCCTTTAATATGAGTCCAAGAATGATCTGGTTCTTGTTCTTCTTCTTCAATTCCAGTTTCAGAAACTCCTAAAGCAACATTATTTCTATTTGCATTTGGTAAAGGTCTAAAAATATTTTTTTTAATCATATCCATTACATTATCTATATTTGGTATAAAAAGTGATGTCACCATTCTTTGATCATTTAACATTTGAATTAAATCATTTATTGCTTGTAAACGTTCTTGTTTTGCTTTTTGATCTTTTGATTCATCTTCCCAATCATATGTTATTTTTGCTAAGTTTATTTTCTTTAGAAATGATGCTTTTATATCACCACTTGATTTATCAGATGGTTCTATAATGTTATTTAATTAATATTTATTTCTTTACTTCTGTCATTTTTTGATTTGGATTCAGGTTTTGGTTTTGCTCCTTTGCTACTACGAGGATGAGAACTCATTTTTTATAAGATTTTTTTTTTATTTTATTATTTTTTTAATTTTTTTAAATATGAATTATATATGTTAATAATAAATTTTATTTATTTTTATTATTTCTATTAATTAATAGAAAAATATATTTATGAATTTGTTATTATTATTTATATTTTGTGAAGATATTTTTTATAAGAAATGTTTTAGTTTATGAATAATAAATTTCATTAATTGAAACATTTAAATAAATTAATTTTTGATATGTTGAATTTTTTTTATTTGAAAAAAATTATAATTTTTGTATTTATTATCTTGAAAACAGAAAATTAATGAAGGTTATGTTAAAAAATTTAAAATTATAAATCAATAAGAAAATAAAAATATTTTTTCATTAAATTTTTTCAATAATATAAATTAAAACTAACAAATTAATTTTAAAATTCTTTTTTTATTTTATTCCTTTTGTTCATTTATTATATTGATTTTCAAATAAAGAAATAAAATATAGAATATAAATTATAATATAAACTATAATATATATAATCCATTTTATAAAAAAATAAAAAAAATTAATTAAAATAGTAAATTCAATATTCATTTTTAAATTAATGGGTGTTTGTTGTGAAACTATAAAAAGTAAATATAATAATAATAAATATAGTCCCTTTAACAGAAATAAAAACTGAAGAAATACCAACAACAAATAATATTCATTTAAAAATAAATTTGTCACAAAAAGATTTAAAAAAAAAGAATATAGTTCCTTCAGCCGTAATTAATTATTTCATTTAATTATAGATTAGACAACAGAATCAGAACATTTTTTACTTGCCCAATTAAAAAAAAAACAAGAAATAGAAAAAAATTTAACATATCATAAAAATAATTTAGAAAATGTAAAACAAGTATTTTCATTTCAAAAAGTAATAACATCTAAAAAAGAAATTAAAAATCAAACGACATCAAATAATATTGAAGATGATTTAAAAGTAAAAGTTGAAAATTTTTTAAATGAAGAGATTAAAAAAGCATCTTTAAAACAGCAAACAATAGAAAAAGATATATTAAAAAATCCAACAAAGAAAAGTAAATTATCATTTCGTTCAAATCCTTCAAATTTAAATGCAGCATATAAACATTCTGAAATTAATTCATATTTAGCAGAACATGATGAAGAAATAAATAAAAATTTAAATAGAGAATTAACAATAGAAGAAGAAGAAAAAATAAAAGAAATTTTTAGAAAATTATTTATATTTGATTCAGTACCAGATTCTTTATTAGATTTAGTTCTTGAATCTTTAGTTTTATTACAAGTACCAAAAGGTGATTATTTATATTTAAAAGGTTCTCAAAATGCTTTTTTTTATATTATTATTAAAGGTAAATTTGAAAAAGATTCTGATTTATCTGATAATAATATTCATGTACCTAAAGTTTATAAAGAATGGGATTATATTGGTGTTGATACTTTAATGGCAAATAATATAATTAAAAAAGTTGATCATTCACTTTTAAGTTTAACTAATTCTGAAGTTTTAGTTTTGGATCCTGAAAAATTTGTTCATATTAAAGATACTATTATTAAATTTAATTTAAAAGATAGATATGAATTTTTAAATAATATTATTATATTCAAAACTTTAGATAGTATAATCAAACATAATATTGCAAAAAAAATGGAATTAAAAACATTTAAAAAAGATGTTATTATTATTAAAAAAGGAGATAAAAATAATAAATCATTATATTTAATTAAAAAAGGTTTTGTTAGATGTTGTTTAAATAATGAAGATATTAGAGTTTTAGGGGAAAAAAAAATTGTTGGAATGTTAGCTTTAATTTTAGAACAAGAAAGAACATTAGATGTTATTATAGGAGAAGATGATACATTATTATTTGAAATTACAAGAGAAAATATTGTTGATTGTATTGGAGACAATTATGTAGATATAATATTATTTTCTATATATAAATCTGTTGTTGAACATAATTTACATTTACATGATATAATTCATGAAGAAAATATAAATGAATTATATGATTTTTTTAAAATTGTTAGATATAAAAATAAAGAAAATATTAATAATGATTTAAAAAATAAAAATTTGTCAAAACAAAGAATTATAATTATAATAGAAGGAAATTTTGTAGATGAAAAAACAATGGAAATAAAATATAAATCAGGTGATTTAATTGGTGAAGAAATAATAAAAAATCAAAAATGTATAGAAAATAATTTAATTGCTTTTCCTGATGTAACATCAATAGAAGCAAATTTAGAAGATATTGAAGAAGTACTTGGAGAAGAATATAAAGAATATAAAAAAAATGCAAATAATTTAAAATTATTAATTAAAAAATTAAAAAAAGTTCCTTTATTAAGTCATTTAACAGAAGATGAATTAATAACAATATCAAATAATATAAAAACAGAAAAATATGTTCAAGGACAAGAAATAATAAAAGAAGATACAGAAGCAGATTATTTTTATATATTATTTAAAGGTAGTGTAACAATATCAAGAGGAGGAAAAAGATTAAGAGATTTAGAAAAAGGAAGTTTCTTTGGTCAATTAAGTTTACTTAGTGAAAATAAAAAAAGAACTGCAACAGTTGTTGCTATATTAAATTCAACTTGTTATTTAATTCCAAAAGAAAATTTTAATATATTTTTAAATAATGAAATAACAAAAGATTTAATTAAAAAAGCTAATTCATTACAAAATGATTTAATTAATTTTGAAGATTTATATTATATGAAACATTTAGGAATGGGTCAATTTGGAAGTGTCTCTTTAGTACATAATAATAAATTTATATTTGCAATTAAAGCAATATTAAAACATGATGCAAATTTAAAAAAAAAAATAGCAGAATATATAATATCAGAAAGAAGGATTTTACTAGCATTAGATCATCCATTTATAGGAAAAATGGTAAAAAGTTTCAAAAATGATTTTTTTGTATTTTTCTTAATAGAATACATAAATGGAATAACAATGAATTCCTTAATGAAAACATTAGATTTCACAGAAAAAGAAACTCGATTTTACATAGCAAGTTTATTATTAGCAATAGAATATTTACACAGAGAAAAAATAGTACACAGAGATATAAAACCAAATAATGCAATGATAACATCAAAAGGATATATAAAATTAATAGATTTTGGAACAGCAAAATTTATAACAGACTTTACAAACACAGTAATAGGAACACCACATTATTTATCACCTGAAATATTATTAGGACAAGGATATTCATTTTCATGTGATTATTGGTCAATTGGTGTTGTCGCTTATGAAATGATTTATAAATGTTATCCTTTTGGTGGACATTCTAAAGATGTTATGGAAATTTATCATGATATTATGTATAGTTCTGGATTTACTTATCCTGTTAATAAACCTGAATATAAGAATATTAATATATTAATTAATGGGTTACTTTGTAAACAAGTTGAAAAAAGAATTTGTGATATTCATAAAATTAAAAAAATGAAAGTTTTTGAAAAATTTAATTGGAATCAATTATTAGAAAGAAATATGAAACCTCCTTATATTCCTCATGTTCCTAATTTAAGTCAAATTAATTTAGAACAGTTTAAAATGAAATATGAAGATTATATTTTGGAAGAACTTAATAATTTTCCTGCTAAATTTTTGGAGGATATTGCTTTTGAAGATTCTTCTTGGGATGAAGAATTTTAGGTATTGAATGAATTTTTTTTTTTGTTATTTTTATTATTTTTATATTTGTATAATTATTTTATAATCAGAAATAATATTTGTTCATAATAAAACATCATGTTGTTATATTATAAATGAAGATGTTTAATATTTTACTTTAAACAAATTTTCAATTTAAAAAAAATATAATTTGGATATGAATTAATTATATTTTTTTACAAATGATTTTTCAAAAGGAGATTTTAATTCATTATTTAAATATTTTTAATGTTTTGAAAATATATTAATTTTGTATATAAACTATATTATATATTTTAAAATATAAAATTAAAATCTATTATTTTTACAAATTATACATTTATAATTATTTATAAATAATCTTTATATTTAAATATTATATTATTTTGAGGAATTGTTTTTATATCAGAAATAGGGATTATTTAATAATATAAATTTTTAAAAAATTGTTTGGAAATTTAAAACAAATAATAAATAAATTTAATTTTTTTATTTTTTTAAAATTATTGTAATTTTTATCTAAATTATTAAATCAAAAGATTACATTAGTTTATTTAATTTCTTCTTATTTTTTTAACATCATTTGAAAATTTCAAATTTTTCTTTTTTTTAATTTATTTTTATCTTTATTTGAATGAAAACGTCAATATATTTAATAAAAATAATTTTTAATGAATTATAATCCTTAAAAAAGAAATTATTTTTTATTTTTTTGATATTATTTTTTTATTGGATTATAATTCTTTTATGAATCTAATATTTTAAATGTAAAAATAAGTATGTTTCTTGATATTTTATTTAAATATTTCAAATTAATAATTAAAAGAATATAATACTTTTTATTTATAATATATTTTTAATATATTTTACAATAAATATTAAAATCTTTAAAAAGTAAAAAAATATAATAAAAAAAATAAAAAATAATAATCCAATGAATAATAGGAATAATTCAAAGAGTGAATCATCTGAAAATGGAAAAAGTGAAGATTTATATAGTCAAAATAGTAAAGATTCCTTAAAAAGTAAAAAAACAAATACAAAAGAACAAACAGACAAATCAAAAGAAATTCTTTTAGAAAATTTTGTATTATTATCTGAAGCAGGAAAAGGAACATTTGGTCAAGTATATTTATCATATAGTATAAGAGATAATATAGAAGTAGCAGTAAAAAAAGAACAAAGAAAACTGAATCAAAAATCATCTTCATTAAAAAATGAAAGTAAAATATTTTGTGAATTATTAGCAATATCTCAAAAACAAGATTTAACAGGAGCAAATTTAATAACTCAAGATGAAGTACAAGGAGTACCAAAATTTTATGGAGTTGGAGAATGTATAGATTCAGATTATTTAATTATGGAATTTTTAGGACCAAATTTAACAGAATTATTTCATTATTCAGGTAATGGAAAATTTAGTATAATAACAGTTTGTTTATTAGCAATTCAAATGTTAAATAGAATAGAATATCTTCATAAACATAATTTTGTTCATAGAGATATTAAACCAGAAAATTTTTTAATTGGAACTAATGAAAAATCAAATATTTTATATTTAATTGATTTTGGTTTATCAAAAAGATATAGAAATCCTAAAACACATAATCATATTCCATATAGAGAAAATAGACCTTTGGCAGGAACTGCAAGATATGTTTCAATTAATACACATTTAGGAATTGAACAAAGTAGAAGAGATGATTTAGAAAGTATTGGTTATATTTTTGTTTATTTTTTAAAAGGTAATTTACCTTGGATGGGATTGAAAGATTCTAAAAATAATAATAAACATAAATATGAAAAAATAAAAGAAAAAAAATTACAAATTCCAACTGAGATTTTATGTTATAGTTTACCTATTGAAATAATAGTTTATCTTAATTATTGTAAAAATTTAAAATTTGAAGATAGACCAAATTATGATTATATTAGAGGTTTATTTATTAAATTATTAGGTAATTCTTGTAATACTTATGGTATTTTAAGAGATAATATTAAATTTGATTGGTGTTATGAAGATAGATTTAGATTAATGGAAATTTTTCAAATGAAAAAAGATGATTCTAGTATTGAAGAAGATATTAATAATAATTTAAATCATGATAGAAAAATAACTCCTGGAAATCCTAATAATAAACTTTCTAAAATTGAAGAAGTTAAAAATTATAATCAACAAAGTGAAAGTGATTCATCAGAATCATCTGATGAATCAGGTAATACTTTAAAAATAAATTTTAATGGTCTTAATGATGAAATAAATGAAACAAATGTAAGTGGAGTTTTAAATACTATGGTTCATGCAGAAAAAATAGATAAATATATTGATACTTTAATTCAAAATAGTATAACACCACAAAATAATGATAAAAAAGAAGAAACAAATAAAAAAGAGAATAATTTGATATCAGATTCTCAAATTCAAGAACAAAAAGAAATAAGACAACATGCAAAAAATATAATGAATCAAGTGAAAAATTTGACAATGGCACAAGTAGAAAAAGAAGTTAAAGATGAAGCAGAAGATAAATATAGAGAAATAAGAAAAAGAGAAATATTTAGAACTCCATGGAAACATTTAACTGATTCTGCTTTTAAAAAAAATATTGAATTAATTTTACAAAAAGAACAATATATAAAAATAAGTAAAGAAAAAGTTACTCATTATTACCAAATTTTAGATGATTTAGGTCATGGTACATATGGTTCAGTTAAAAAAGTTTTACATAAACAATTAAATGAATTTAGAGCAATGAAAATAGTAAATAAAAAATTACATTCAAGTAATAACGAAATAGAAATATTAAGAAAAATATCTCATCCAAATATTGTAAATATTTTTGAAATATTTGAAGACAAAAAAAAATATTACATAATGAGTGAATTTTGTGAAGGAGGAGAATTATTTTCAGCAATATCAGACAAAGGATATTTCACAGAATTCGAAGCAAGTAGAATAATGAAACAATTATTAGAAACAATAAATTATTTACATTCAATAAACATAGTACACAGAGATATTAAACCAGAAAATATTATGTTAATGCAAAATGGAAAAGATATTAAAGTAATAGATTTTGGTACAGCAATAGAATTACCAAAAAGAAAAAAATTAACAAAATTAATAGGAACTTCATATTATTTAGCACCTGAAGTAATTAATAAAAATTATGATGAAAAATGTGATATTTGGTCAGCTGGAATAATATTATATATTTTATTATGTGGTTATCCACCTTTTAATGGTCCTTCAAATAATGATATTTATAGTGCTATTCAACATAGTAAATTATTATTTAAAAGAGAAAATTGGGTTAATATATCAAAAGAAGCTATTGGATTAGTTAAAAAAATGCTTGAAAAAAATCCAAAAAAAAGACCAACTGCTGAACAATGTTTAGCTAATTTTTGGTTTCAAAAACAATCATTTAATAGAGATTCTAATGTTAAAATTAATAAAGTTGAAATTTTAGAAAGAATGGCACAATTTGTTCAACAAAATAAATTTAAACAAGCTGTTTTACAATTTATTTCTACTCAATTTAATTTAAAAAAAGAAGAAGAAAATTTAAAAGAAATTTTCAAAGCTTTTGATAAAGAAAATAAAGGTGTAATTTCTAAAAAAGATTTTATAGAACAAATAGATAATATTTATGGTGGTATAATAACAGAAGAAATATCAAATATTGTTTTTACTAATTTAGATTTAGATAATTCAGGTGAAATTTCTTATAATGAATTTTTAACATCTGTAATTGATTCTCAAAAAATTTTAACTGAAGATAGATTAAAAAAAGCTTTTGATATGTTTGATAAAGATGGAAGTGGTGCATTAGATCTTGATGAAATTAAAGTTTATTTTGGTGGAAATGATAAATTATGGAAAAAAGTTATAAAAGAAATTGATTTAAATGGTGATGGACAAGTTGATTTTGAAGAATTTAAAAAAATGATGATTGGAATGAATCCAATGGATATTGTAACTGATAATACTGTTGGTAAAGATTAATTTATATTATTTATAAAGTTAGAATTAAATAATATATTTTTTAAAATATATATGAATGATATTTATAGAGAGGATTTTATTAAATTAAATGTTGATGTTGTTAAATTTAAATAACGTATATTATATATATTATAAGATAATTGTTTAAATTTTAAACAAATTTTTTTTTAGGATATTGAAAAATATTAAATCTTTTTTTCCAAAAATAAAAATATTATTTTCCAAATATTAAAGAATATTCTTTAAAAAAAAATTCCAAATATTAATAAAATTTAACTCTATTTAATTTAAATTAAATTAATTCTTCTTGAGCTTCATTTATTATAATCTTCTTTTTTTTATTTTTATGAAATTTTTTATATATATTAACTTCAATAGCAAAATCAACTGATATAAATACTAAAATTGATAAAGTTAATATTGGAAGATGTATTTCACTCATATTCATTTGAAAAATTTCTGAAAGATTATAACATTCAATTAAAAACCCTGGAATTAAAAGACAATTTGCATAAAATTTATTTCCATTAAATCCAGACATTTCATATTTCGACATTGCATTTCCAAGAAAATTTCCACCAAATAAAATTAACAATAATATTTGAAGATGTTTTACTCTATTTATATCATCTTCTTTAACTAATATACTTGTATCATATATATTTTGCATTAAATATATTGTTATGATTAACAAAGTTATAATGAATGCTTCAAAAATAAAATATAATTTTTTTGTTTGACTTAACTTATTAAAGAACATTTTTAAATATATTAAATAATTATTATATCAATTAAAAAAGAAAATAAAAATTTATTAAATAAAATATTTTATTAAATATTTAACAAAGAATAATAAAATATTTTTATAATTATTATATTAAAAATTTTTTTTAATATATGATATATAATATATTTTGCAGAGAAAAATAAAAGAAAATTTAGATTCTTTAAATTTGAAAATTGAATTTCCACAACAAAAAACAAATATAAATCTTAATAATTATAAATAAAATAAAAAATTTAATAAATTATGAATTTTTTTATAAAATAATATTTTTTAACTTAAATTTACAATTATGTCAAGTAAAAAAAGAATTGATAATTACAAAAATAAAGAAACAAAAGATTTTATAGATATATATAAAATAAAATGCAAAGGATGTAATATTCAAATAAGTTCATCTAAACTAGAACTTCCAAATGAATATAAAAAAGAAGATGAAATAATTAAAATTGATAAAAATTATTTAATCTTTATTATCACTGGTGAAAAAGAAAAATTATCAAATGATAAAACTTATGTTTATAGAAATATAAAATGTATGAATTGTAAAAAAAAATTAGGAAAATTGATAACTTTAGGAAATGAAAATAAAATATTATATATTCAAAAATGTATTATGAAAGTAAATGATATAATCATTGAAATTGCAAAGGAAGAAATAAATGATAATTATTTTAAAATAAAAGAACAAACTCTAAATTTTTATAATTCAAAATATATAAACAAAAAATTAATAGAATATTCAAAAAAATTATTTAAAAATACTGAAATAATTTGTGAAGATTGTATTTTAGAATTAAATTCTTTTGTGAATTTACAAGATTATTTTATAAATAATGGAAAAAAAATTGAAAATTATTTTTTAGATTTAATTGAAAATTTAAAATATAATAATTGTATAAATGACTTTGAAAAATTTAAAACAATAATTAATAAAAATATAATTGAGAATTATAAAAGTGATGATAATGAAACAAATTTGAAGAAAAGAAGGAGCAAAAGTCCAAATATTAATACTAAAAAAAAAATAAAATTATAAGAAATATATTTTTTTATTGAATAGAATTTATTTTAATAAAGCAAATTATTCTTCCTTTTTTAATATCAAATTTAAAATGCATTGTTATTCCATCTCATAATTGGATAATAATTGTTATTTAGATTATTCAAATACTGTTCATCATCATAATATTTTTTATACAAATAATTTTCTTTTTCATAAAGTTTGGGAAGTAAAGTAGGTAATCTACTCATAAGTTTTCTTTCTTTTAAACCTAAATATTCATTATATAAAATAACTTGCCTTAAATTAATTTTTCTTGTATCTTCATTTTCAAATAATTCTTTTTTATTTGAATTTATATTATTACCTATCTCTATTTTAGAAGAAATCATTAATGTTTCATTATTATAAAAATTTCTTTTTTTATATAATTTTGAATTACTTTTTTTTTCTTTTTTTCTTTTACTTCTACTTCTTTCTATTTTTGTTTTCTTTTTTATTTTATCTTTTTCTTCACTTGAAGAAGAACTTTTTGTCTCCTTTATTTTATGTTTAATATTTGTTTTTAAAGAAATATCGACCTTAAATTCTAATTTTAAATAAAATATATTTTCTATTTAATAATTCTATACCTTCAATTTTAAAAGAATATTTAGATTCTCCTAATACAATTCTATCTCCTAAATTTATTTCTTTTGTTTCATTGTTTACCTTTTGAGCATTAATAAAAGTTCCATTAGCAGAACCTAAATCTGTCAAATATAATTTTCCATTTGAATAATTTAATTCTGCATGTTTTCTTGAAACTATTTTATCATCTATTTTTATATTTGATTCTGATGCTCTTCCTATTATATATTTTCTTTTTTTAAAATTTGAAAGATATTTACTTATTATTCTCTATTTTTTCAGTTTTAATTTTCTTTTCATCATAATATAAGGTTAAATTCAAGAATGACATTTTGAATTATTTAAAGATATTAATAATTCAATTTATAATTAAATTAAAAAATTTAATTTCCTTACTTAAACTTTGGATTTTTATTTCAGAATAAATTAAAAAAATAATATAAAGAAAATTGTTCTAAAATTAATTTATATTAATAAAATTTTTTTTAGTTTTATTTGTGTCATTTGTTGGAGGAGTTTGTTTTTTATTTTCATTTATTTTCAAAACTCTATTATTTTCTTGATTCATATTACTTTTTATAAAAAAATCTAAATATATAGTTTTTTTATTATTTATATAATTCTTATAATCATCTTTTACAAATAAATAATTTTGTTTCTTATTTAAATCTCCCATATCATAATAAATTATAATATCCCTTACTTCATCATAAGCTAAAACTCCACTATTATCACTTTCTTCATCATCATCATAATTTACATAATTTTCTCTTTCATCAAATATATCAATATTATTTATATTTTGATTATTTTTTAATGATTCTATTTCATTTTCTATATATTTATCTATATTTTCTTTTATAATAATTTTATCTCTATTTATTTGTTTATTTTGATTTACTGAACAATTATTATTTATATTAATATAATCATTACAATTATTATTATTTATTTTTATATTTTCATTTTTTTGATCTATACTGTTATTATAACTTTCTTTATTTGATTTTTTATCATCTTTTTCTTTTGTTTTTTTTTTTGAATTATTATTATTATATATTTCTTGTGTTTTATTAAAATTATTTTGTAATGAATGAATTTGATTTGGAATTAATTTAGAAAAATTTATTTGATAAGTTGTTATATTTGATTGTTTTATTTTTTTTTTATTAATTGCATTAATTGGTTTTGCAAATCTAATATGAAATGGATTAAAATTTTTAAAATTTTTTTTTGGTTTATGATTTTTTTGTAAATAATCATTTAATTTTGTATTTTTATTATGATTTGTTAAGATTATACTTTTTTGAATAGAATTTATATTATTAATTGTATTATTTTTTTCATTATTATTTAAAGTATCATAATTTGAATTAAAAGTAATTTTCAGGTTTTGCTTTTTAGAATAGTATTTTTGTGGTTTTGATTTAAAATTTTGTTTTTGGTTATTTTTTCCTTTGCTTTTTGAATTAGAAACACTAGATGCAAATATTGATTTTATTCTTTTTTCTTGTAAAGAAATTTCAATTGCAGTTTTATTTGAAGTTTTATTTTTCTTGAATAAATCAAATTGTCTAAATAATTTTAGGAAATCTGTATTAATATTATTATTTTTTGATTTATCTATTGTATTATTATTTTTTGTTAAATTAAAATGATTTGAATTTTGAATTTTATTATTTTTTTTTATAGTAGTTTTTTTATATTGTGAAAATTCACTAGGAAAAATTGAACCAATATTATTTTTTATTGATACTCCTTTTTTATTTATATTTTCATAGAATTCTTTTTTTGTTAATGTAAATTTTGAAGATTTATTTCTTTGAGAAATAGGTTGTGAAGTCATCTTTTTAAATAAATTATATTAAATAATTCTAAACAATAAATAATAAAGGCATTTAATATTACTTACATATAATAATTATATTTTTATTTCTTCATATTATTTTTTGAAAAATGGATAATTTAGATAATAGTCTTTTTATTTCATTAAATGAATCACAAATTCGTAAATCAAATAATAATCTCAAATTTAGTACAAATTATTCAATAATAAACTCTCTTAGAATTGCTGACCGTAAAATAGAAACTAATGACATAAATATTGAAAAATTAAATTATGAATCATTATATACAGAAAATATTTTAAATGGATGTTCAAATATTATAAATCATAATTTTCAACAATCTTTAAATTTATTTCAAAATGCTTTAATAAATGCAACAAAATTAAATGATGAATATAAACTATATGAAAGTAAATGTTATATTGGCATTTCTTATTTTTATTTGGGAAATTTAATTGAATCTTTAAATATTCTTGAAGAAATTTATAAAAAAATTTTTGAAAAATGTGTCAATGAAAAATTTTCAGTTTCTATTAAAATTATTCAAATGTTAATTAAAGTTGGTGCAAATTTGACAATTGTTTATTTTTCATTAGACAAGAATAATGATGCTTTAATAATTATATCAAATATGATTTCAATTATTGAAAGAGAATGTTCTTTATATAAACAAATTTCAGTATTAAGGAATTTAATTTTTATTTTATTTAAGGTTAATTCTTTAGTAGGAGAAAATAAACTTGAAGATCATTTTTTTAATTTGGAACAAGATTTAAATACTAATGAAAAAAGAGACGAATATAAAAATATTATAAATACATTAATGAATGGTTTTAATAATTATTTAAAAAATGAAAATATTGATGACTGGATTAATATTTTAAATAATGTTTATTCCCAAATGGAAAAAATAAATGATTATAAAGGATTAATTTTTATTTTATTTAATCAAGAGTGTTTTAAATATATTAAAGAATGTTCAAAAAAAAATATTTCACAAAAAAATTTAAATGAATGTAAAATAAAAATGGGTTCTTTAATTTTTTCTTTCAATAAAAATATAGATAATAATACTTTAGCAATTAATGAAAATCAAGAATTAATTGACGAAATTTTTAATAATTTTAAACAAAAAATGTTAATTGTTCAGAAAATTTATTTAAATATTTATAAAACTGAAAATACTATTATAAATGCTTTATCTAAAATTACTCCAATTAATAATGATACACATAGTTCTTTTTATATCAAATTATTAATAAAATATTCTTTAGGAGAGATTAAAAAGTCAAAACACCTTAATAATAATTTAAAAAATAAATTAATTGATCAATTAAATGAAACTTTAGCAATAATTGATAATAAAAGTTATGATTTATCAAATATAAATTTAGAATCCTTAGAGAGTGGAATTATTCAAAACTTAAATATAATGTTTGAAAATTTAAAATATATATATTTAAAATGTAAATTGTTAAAATATTTAGAAAAATTTAGAGAAAAAGTAATAAAATCAAAAATTATTATAGACAATTCTGCATGGAGAATATATTCTTATAATCAATATAAATGTATTATTAAAGGGGATAATATAATGAAAATAAATTTAACATCAAAAGGAAAAAAAATACATAATTATCAACTTCATGTAGATAATGATGTAATAGAAATCTTTAAAAAAGATAAATCAGGAGGTCAAATAGAAAAAATAATAGATTTTTTTAATATAAGTAAAATATTATTTGGAATAAAATCTGAAAATTTAATAAAAAAAGAAAAAATATTATTTTATAAAGATACACCTTGGTATTATTTATCAATTATTTACAATCAAAAAAGTTTGGATTGGGAATTTGGAAATGAAGAAGATTGCAAAAAATGGTATTATGGATTACAAAATTATTGTTTATCTACAAAAAGAAAATTTAAAGTTTTATCTACAACAGGATTTGTTATTCAAAAATTAAAAATGAAAGCTAATAATTTAAATTTAGATGAAACTTTTGTTCAATTAATGTTGAAAGCACTTAATGAATCATAAAAAGACTTTTTTTTTTAATTTAAAATTAATCTTCTAAATATATTATATATATTTTTAGATAATTAATTTGTAAAAAAATTGTAAAATATTATTATTAATAAATACTTTTTTTTCAAAACTTTCATAATAGATTTTATAATGTTAATAAGTAAAAAAGTTTATAAAATTTTAAAAGTCATCAATGAAAAATTGTTGATGAAAAATTACATAAATAGAAAAGTAATAATTCCCTTTATAAAAGAAAAAAAATATCAAAAACAAGTAATTTTTCCATTTTATCTTTTACTTCACTTAATAATAGATTTTTTTATAATTAATTATATAATTTTTTCCTTATTAAGGGTTTTATATATTAAAATAATTCTATTACTTAAATATTAATCTAATGTTTATTATAAAAAAATTAATATATTTGTTTTTTTTATAGAAAAGAAAATTACATTTTCTTTAATTAAATATTCTGAATATACTGATCAAATTCATAATAGAAATTTTTTATTCCATTTTTAGGTTCAACTTTTGATTTAATGATGGAAAATAAATTATTTGTCATTGGAAAAACTTTGTTAAAATTAATTTTATCTTCTTTTTTTTTTAAATTTACAGATGTGTATTCTAAAGTTGTAATAAAGTTATCAAGATTCTTTATTCTTTCTTTCAATTCTAGATTATTCATATTGTTTAATTCTATATGACTGAAAAAAGTATCATTATTTGTTGAAAGATAATTTGTGATTTCCTTTTTTTCTCTTTTTAATTTTTGTAACTGTTCATTTATTGCAGTAATTAATTCATCTATTGTATTACATCCATATAAATCATCATCTATTTTTTCATCTCTACCTCCACAACAACCCATTAAAAAAAATTTGTTTTATAAACATAAAATAATTTTTTAATATGAATTAGTAAATTATTTTTTTAATACAATAATAATAAAATTCAAATATAAAGAAACCGATAGATGCAACGCACGAGATTGGAGAAAATGTAACGATTACAGATCGTATACAGCTATTGTCATTGACGCCAGTACAAGCAGAAAAGATAAAATCCCTTAGAATCGAAAATCAAGTGATCAACGATGATTCCTATGATTAGAAAGGTAGCCGGTCGTAAGATTGGAGAAATTTATCTTTAAATGAGCGGGCGAAGTTAATGGGATATGTTTATTTTTAAGTTTACAATACATGAGCTGATTTTTGGCTCATGTATTATAATTTTTATCTGATGTTCTTTATTTTAGATGCATTGAAAATCTGTCAATGGCTTGGTTTGTCAGTGGCAGGGTTACTTTGTTTCATTATGAGAAGCATTAGGCAAATTTAAATTTTATTGAAAATTAAAAATATAAGTTTTATTTATATAATATTTTTTTTTAGCTAATTAATAAATTCTTTTAAAAGGTAATCTCATAATTATTACATTTAATCAGAAATAATAATTTTTATCCTTAATAATCATTAACTATATATATATTAATTTGTTAAAAAATATTGATATTAAAATTGCAAAAGTTAAAAAAGAAAAAGTAATATTAATAAAGAATTTATATTAATTAATAATATATATCTTTTGTTATTTTAGTCACAGTAAAACATTTTAATAAAAACATCAACAAATAGCATTAATATATTAATATCAATAAAACATGAAAATGTAATTTTATTAAATGAATTAGGCAACTAATATTCTAGAATAATTAAATTATTATAATTTACAAACAATTATCTCACTAAAAAATATGACAGGAAATAAAAAATAATGAGAACAATATTTTAAGAAGTGAAAATCTTTTTAAATAAATATTAAATAATAATATTTGAAAAAAATTATATTTTCAATAAATATTAAAATTAATTTATTTTATTCATTTTCTAAATTCTGAACTAAAGGATCATCTATATTTTTACACTCAATAGCCTTTTTCTTTTCTCCAGATTTTGCAAAGTAATAAATCCAAAAAACAATTTGTATAGAAACAACAAATATACTAAAACAATTACTATATAAAGTATATTTAGCAGATTCATTATAATTATCATAAGTTAAAATACCATAAATTAACCAAAGAAGTATTGTAAAAAAACCAACTATATTAGTAAAAATAGGTAAAAATTCATATTCTCCAGTTGTACATAATTTAAAAATATTTGTAGCAGGACTTAAATACATTAAAATATTTATCAGAGTAGCAACAAAACCAACTAAATCATTACTATCTTTTCTTTTTTTAATAACCCAAACTTCCATTAAATAACTTACCTCTAATAATAAATTAACAACAAATAAGCCATATCCAATAAATTTTTTTATATTTTTTTCAAGATAAAGGAATAAATATAAAAATAACATTGCTATATTTATTAAAAGTCCATAACCATTACATATTAATAAAGAATACCAAACTTTTTTTTCAGTTATTGATTCTGTAATTCCATGTAAAATCCAAAAAGTACAATTAAATAATATTGTAATTATAAGTGTAATTGGAAGTGTTTCAACATTTAATTGACCTTTATACATTCTTATTATTTGAATTAAAGGGGTTGAAAAATATACCATTGAAAAACCACTTGCTATCCATTCTATTGTTTTTTGAAGAAATGTTATTGGGGTTACTCTTAATTTTGGTTTTGAAAGAAGTATTTGCATTTTTTTTTATTTTATTTTTTTATTAAATTCTTATAAATATTTTTTTAATTAAATTTAATTATAATTTTGATTAATTCTATTAATAATTTTGATTTTAATTTATCAATTGTATTTAAATCATTTATTTTATTTTAATTTTTAATAAATTTTTTTATATTTTTTTAATTCTCAATGAAATAAATGATTTTATTTAAAACAAATAATTTTAATTATTTCAAACTTATTATTAATGTTTATCTTTTTTAACAAAATTCCATTATTCTGCTTGATTAGAATTATTTGAAATATTTATTATCAAATATTCTTTAATCCTTCAAACTCATATAATTCATTCATTTTTTAATAATTTTAGATATTTTTTATAAAATTTCTATTTCATTATTATTATAATTTATGATTTAAATAAAAATATTTTTTATAATTTAAATCTTTTAAATAAAAATAAAATATTTTAAATATGAATTTATTATAATATAATAAACATTTTAAGATATAATTAAAAACATAAAAAAATGGATTCCAATTTTGAAAGACATTCATTTGCACCTAATTCAGGTAATTATCAATTACCAAAAGAAAAACCATTTGAAACAAAAAGACCAAATAGTGGTAATAATCAAAGGAAATTAGAAATTAAAAGTAATTCACTTTTTGCATTTCAAGAATTTGATAAATATTCATCATTTTTTTCAAATACAAATCCAAGTTCAAAATATAAAAGTAATTCTAATCAATCTCAAAAAATGTCAAATTCAAATTCAAGTTCATCTTCATCTTCTTCTGAAAGTGAAAATGATGAAGAAGAAATACCTTTTCCAATTACTTCAAGAAAAAATAAAAGATTATCAGATACAAGTTCATTAAATAATTTTTTAAATAAATTTAAAGAATTTAACATGAATATACCAAGTCCAAATAATAATAATATTCAACAAAATAAACAACAACAATTATTTCCTTCTCAAAATGTTAATATTAATAATATGAATAATCCAAATAATAATAATAATAATATGAATATAAATAATAATAATTTTAATAATTTTAGAAGGAAATCTGTACAATATTATCCTCATTTTAATTTCCTTAATTTTCCTATTCAAAATCCACCAAATTTTCAAAATATGAATAATCCATTTATGGTTAATACAAATATAAATAATTATAATGCATTTAATAATGTAAGAAATATATCTATTCCAATTCAAAATAATAAACAAACAAAAACTCAAAAAAAAAGAAATTCTTTTACTATTCCTGTTCCTAATAATTTTTATAATGAAGATAGTTATATATTGGATAATTTAAATTCTTATTTAACTGATCAAACTCGTTGTAGACAAATTCAAGAAAAATTAGAAGAAAAAAAAAATGATTCTGAATTTATTACTAAATTTTATCAAAATATTGAATCAAATTTAGTTGATATAATAAATCATCAATTTGGAAATTATGTAATACAAAAATTTTTTGATGTAATATTATTTCAAAAAAATCAAAATTTAATAACTCAATTTTTTTCAAAAATACAAAGTGATTTATTTAAAATATCAGTAAATAATTATGGAACAAGAGTATTTCAAAAGTCATTAGAAAAACTTGATAATGGAATTTATGAACAAATTGAAACACCTGAATTAAATAATATAATAAAAAATTTAGTAGAAAAACATATTTTTGCATTATGTTATGATAAAAATGGAAATCATGTTTTTCAAAAAATTGCAAGAATATTTCCAAAAGATAGAAATCAATTTATATTTGATTTATTAAATCAATATGCAATTGAAATTTCAAAATTAAAACAAGGTGCAACAATACTTCAAAATACTTTTAAATATGCTTCAAGTGTTCAATTAAAAAGTTTAATTTTAAAAATTTTAAGTGATATTGGTGCTTTAGTTAATGATGAATATGGTAATTATACAATACAATTAATTATTGAATTAAAAGAAAAAGAATATAATGATATTATTTATGATTATTTAATTAAAAATTGTCTTCCTTTATCAAAAAAAAAATTTTCTTCAAATGTTATTGATAAATGTATTATAGGTGAAGATGAAAATTCGAAAAAATTAGTTAATTGTATTATTAAAAATAAATATGTTAAAGAAATGATAAATGATCAATTTGGGAATTATGTTATTCAAAAAGCTTTAAAAGTTAGTGATTATGATACTCAAGTTGAAATTATTAATCAAATTAAACCACAAATTGAACAATTGAGACAAACTAATATTGGAAGAAAAATTTACGAGCATTTAATGCAATCATATAATGAATTTTTTAAAAATACTAGTGAATAATAAATATTGGTAAAAATGATATTTGTATATTTAATTGTTTATTCTATTATAAACTAAGGTGATTATGAGTTAAAATATGAAACTGTATTTTTTATGATTGTTTATTTGTTTATTTATTTATACAATAAATGAAATTATTCTATAATTTATATTTATAGAGAACTAAAAAAAATTAAAATATATTTAATTTTTATATTAAATTAATATATTAAAAAAATAGATATAATCTTATTACTTTTTTAAAAATAAAATATTAATAAAATTATATTTAGATTTATAATTTTTATTGAGAAAAATATAATTTATATTATAAATAAAATTAAAAATATTATGAATTTTTGATAATTAAATTATTTAATTTTATAAATATATTTTATTTAATAATAAAGATATTAAGATAAAAATAGAATTTAATGATTTTATGAGTTTCTAAAAAATATAATTCTAATAATATCATAAAAATTGTATTGTTAATTTAAAGAAAAAAATTTATTGATATGATATTATTTTGATTTTTGAAAAATTGAAGAAATGAAAAATATAAACATTAAAATTCTTTTGTTATTATATATTTTGAAGGATAATACTATTTTTATATAAATTTTCTAAAAATTCAAAATATTCATAATGTATTAAAAATAAAAAAAAAAAGATAATAAAATGAATAAAAAATGGGTAAATGATATTTTTATTATACCAATTGATTTATTTTATTTTAAAAAAAATAAAACAAACAATGAAAATAATAATGAAATTTTAATAGTTGATAATGAAAAAACAAATTTTACAGAATTTTTAACTTCAAATTGGAAAAAACATATTAATAATTATCAAAGACATAAATTAAGTGGATATAAAAAAAAAATCAGAAATTTATTATATCAAAAAAATAATTAAAATTTGATTAGATAATAAAGATTAAATTAAAAATAATACATTTTTATAAAAATACAAATTTAATATTCAATTTTTATGTTATAGTAGTCATAGGATTTAATTAGCTTTAGGATATATATAATTATATAAATAAAAATATTTAATTTATTTATCTATTTATTTTTCTTTTAAAATAAACTATAAATTATCAGGTTTTTTAAATTGATTTTCTTTCTCTTTTTTTAATATATTATTATATTCTGAAATAATTTCCTTTTCTTCATTTTCTTCTGAATAAAATTTTTCATTTATTTGTAAATAATTTTCTGAAATATCAAATAACTTAGAATTAAAAAAGCATATATCTTTAATAAATTCTTGAAAAAATACTTTAATATTTTTTTTATTCCTTTTCCCATTTAATTCTCTTAATCTATTATATTCACTAATGGCACTATTTAAATAAAAAGCATAAAAATTTCTATATCCAATAACCTTTTGTGTTTCTTTTGGTAACATTTTTGAGAAGGCAAACTCTTTGTCTTTTAATAACTCAACATTAGAATTTTCTTCTAATTTCCAATTTGTTAAACTTCCTTCTTCAAACAATTTATTTTTTTTTGACATTAAATTATCTTTTTCTTTGTAAAAGTCATTTTTGGTTGTTTCAACTTTATTAATTAAATCTTCTAATGAACTAAATTCATTTTTAATATATCTAAAATGTTCTTTAATTTGTGTATTTATAATTGAAATTTTATTTTTTTCAATTTCAGAAGAACTCTTCATTAATTCATTTAAAGCTAAATATGAATTAATTGTATCTTGATCTTCATTAAATTTTTCACATGTTTTTACATATTCTAACCATAAATAAGAAATCTTTTTCATTTGTTTACTAACATTATTAATTAAAGAGATTAATTCTTTATATTCTTTAATTATATTTGATAAGTTTGATTTATGATTTAAGCAAATTTCTTTTATATTAAATAAGTTATTTTCTTTATTTTCATCTAATGATATATCAATTTCTCCTGTTGAAGTTTTATAATCCTTTATATATTGAGGAGATTGAATTTTATTATATTCACTTTTTTTATTATTATATTCTTTTTCATCATTAATTATTAGGAAATCTAAAAAAATTTGACTATTTTTTAAAAGTGGATGTATTGAAATGCCATTAGTAAATTTATTTAATAATCTAATTCTCTTACTAATAAATTCTTCATTATAATTAGGTAAAAAATTTTTTTTAGGAATTGGTGGAATAACAGTATTTGGATATAAATTTAGCATAATATTTCTTAACCATTCAAAGTCTCCATATCTTCTTTTTACATTAGAATTAAATGGTATTGTTTTTATTTGATATAATACATAATTTCTAGAAAAAAATCCAGCATCTATAATTTGAGGATTACCAAAAATAATTTTTATTTTTGTTAATTTAGATATCATTGTTATATCATTTGTTTTACATGTTACTTTTTCATTATTATTATATATGTATTTATTATAATAACTATTATTTGCAAATATTTCATGATTATTTATTTCACCGATTTTTATAGTATGTGGATAAGTTTTAAAATTATATTCATTAATATCTATTTGGTTATTATTTAAATTATGTTTTGAAATAAATTCATCAACAATAACTTTTAATTCATCTAAACTCCAATTATTTAAATCAATATCGTTTTCATTTTTTTTTGATTTTAAATAAAACATAAACTCTTCTCCATTATATCCTTTTTCTAAAATATTATTTCTTAAAAAATCTTGCTTTTCTTTAATATTATCCATTTAATTTTTAATTAATATATATAAAAAATGATGTCACATTAAATTATTTTATTAGAAAAAAATGGGTGTTTGTGGTTCTAATCAAAAAGAAATTGAAGAAATGAGAAAAAATAAAAATAAAAATACTAATATAATTAATAATTCAAATACTCTAAAAAATATAACAAATAAAAAAAAAGAAGAGGAAATTTTAATATTAAAACAAGACTATATTTTATCATCAAATAATGTGAAAAGAGATGATATAACAAAATATTATAAAATATCATCCAAAATTTTAGGAAATGGTACAACAGGATTTGTATATATTGGAGAAAATGAAAAAGGTAAATTTGCAATTAAAAGAATAAATAAAGATAAATTAACAGATATTGAATCAATAAAACAAGAAGTAAAATATAGTAAATTAAATCATGAAAATATAATTAAATATTATGAAATATTTGAAGATTTAAAAACAATAAGTTTTGTAATGGAATTATGTGATGGAGATTTATTTGATTTTGTTTTAAATACACCCGAACAAAAATTATCAATTGATTTATGTATTGAAATAACAATTCAAATATTAAAAGTTATTAAATTTCTTCATTATGAAAAAAATATTATTCATAGAGATTTAAAACCTGAAAATTTTATGATAAATATTGGAGAAAATAATTATCCGATTGTTAAATTAATTGATTTTGGATTTGCTGAAAATATTCCTAAAGATAAATTATTATTTGAAATTGTTGGGACACTTGATTATTCTGCACCTGAAGTTATTAGTCATTTTGGTTATAATGAAAAAATGGATATTTGGTCTATTGGAATTATTATTTTTAATATGTTAACTGGATTAGAACCTTTTAAAAGTGATAATACAAGTACTTTAATAGATGAAATTAAATTTAAAAAAATTAATTTTAATCTTATTGAAGATGAAAAAATGAGGAATTTAGTTATGAAAATGTTAGAAAGAAATTGTAGGAAAAGAATTAATGCAAATGAAGCTTATGATATTATAATGAATATTAAAAAGGAAAGAGATTTAGAATATGAAAAAGAAATAAACGATCAAATAATTAAAATGGAGAAAATTAAACAACAAAAAATGGATTATGAAAATTATATGAATCCATATATTAATAATTTATATTAAATTATAATCAATTGTATATTTTGAGTTACATTTAACTCAATGATGGCATCTTGTTAATTATATAGATTATAATTTCAATACTTTGGAATATTATATTTTTATAAAGATTTTAAATGTAAATAAGTAAATTTAATTAATTTTGCTTTTTTTCTAAATAAAATAATTTAATTATTAACTCAAAATATTGACAATTTTAACTATATTAAATTCTTTGCTTTTCTTTAGATATTATTTTTTCTATTTGAAAATTTTGAATCAGAATATAAATTATAAATTAGTCAAATCACATTTTTATTCATTAAATTATTTACAAATCTCAATAAATAGAAAAATTTTTCAAATTATTTTTTAAAATTTTTAATCAAAATTTAATTTTAAAAAAATTTTAATTTAAAACAATATATTAGAATTTTAAAATTATAAATATAAATTAGGAATTTAATATTTAAATTTATTTAAAAAAAAAATGAAGAAATCAACTCAAACACTATTTCAAAATAATTTAATTGATGCAGAAGAATATACAAAAGAAGAATTAGAATCCCTTGATTATTATCATGACTACACTGGACATATTTTTGAAGATGAAGAAATTTATGAATTAATGAGGAAATTTGATAATGATGAAAGTAAAATAAAAGTTGAATTAGATGAAAAATTAAAAATTGCTAATAAAGGAGATGAATATAAATGGCATGAAGTAGGAAAAAGTAAAAATATTTTTTAATTATTAGAAAAAAAACTTATTGATAAAAAAAAAAGAAATTACAAAAATAATTATCAAAAAAATCATAATGAAATAATAAATAATAAAGAAAATAAGAATTCAAATGAATCAAATAATAATAATTATCAAAAAAATAATTATTATAATAATTATAAAACAAATTACACAAACAAATATTATAATAATAATTATTATAATAATTATTATTACAATAATTATAATGGTTATTATAATTACAATAATTATTATCCAAGAAGAAAATATAGAAAAAAAGGTGATTTAGTTGAATTACCTGAACCTGATAATATTCAAGAAAATAATAGTGAACAACAAATAAATAAAATTGATGAAAAAGAAAAAATAATAAATAATTCAAATAATGAAAATGAAGAAAAAGAAATAAAAATAAATGAAAAAAAAGAAATTAAAGAAAGAAAACCAAGAAAAATGATTGAAGTAGAACCAAAATATGGATTAGATAATAAAAATGAAATCAAAACATTAAAAAAAGATAAAAAAAAGATAGAAGTAGAACCAAAAGAAACAGAAAATATAATAAAAAATAAAACAGAAATTGAAATAGAACCAGAAGAGATATTAATAGACAATAAAAAAAATGAAAAAACACAAACAGATTTTGTAAAAGTACAAGCAGAAAATATTTTAATAGAAAAACAACCAAAAGCAAATTCATCATATAAAATAGATAATAAACAAATATCAATAAATTCAAATAACAAACAAATAAATTCAAATAATAATAATAATAATATTCCATTAAATCAAAATCAAAGAATGAATTATCCATATCAAATGTATTATAATAATATGAAATCACCAATGACAATGATGCAAATAGATCCAAAAAATCCTAATCAACCAATTTATTATATGATGATTCCATATAATCCTTCTGATATAAATAATTTTGATAAAGATAAAAATAATAATTTTAATAATATGAATTATTTATATTATCAAAAATATATGATGCAAAATTTTCAAAATATGAAAAATGATAATCAAGAATATCCTTATATTAATAATACTTTTGGATATAATATGAATCATATGAATATGATGGAAAATAAAAAATAAATAATTTTGATAATTTTTATTTTTTTTTTAAATATAGGAAATATATTTATAAAAAAATGTGAATATTTTTATTTTTTTTTTTTGTTAATATTTTAAATTTTTTATGGGAGTTTCTTCTTCTTTATCATCTTCATCATCAAATCATAATTCAATAATGAGAAAATTAAGTCGTTCAGGTGAACCATTAGATATTGATAATTTAGATAAAGATGATTTATCAGATAAAATTATAGAAATAAAAAGAATTAAAATTCCTTTTTTTGATAATAAGCATTTACAAACATTATCTAAATTAGTTTATGTTACAGGAAATTCTCCTTTTCATGAAGGATTATTAATTGAAACCAAACAAAATCACTTTTATATTACTCAAACTTATCCTATTACTTTTCATAAAGCAATTTCATTTAAAGATGGAATTGAGAGAATTAAAGATTTTTGTGCAAGTAATAGGAATACTCAAAATTATGAAATTAGAGATATTTGGATTTCTAAAAAAGATTTCTATATTAAAGATATAATTAATATAATTAAAAAACTTCCTAATAAATATGATATTTTTAATGAAAATTGTCAAACTTATTGTAATTCAATTTTAAATGAACTTCCCTTGAAAAAAGTACAAACAAAAAAATGATAATTTTAATAGGTTGAATAAAAATAAAATTTAATTTTATTCTATAAATTTAATTTTTATTAAAAATTAGACTAAAAAATAATATTAAATAAAATATAAATTCCTTATTATTATTCATATAATTTTACTTATTTAATTTATTATATTTATTCTTATTTTATATATTATGATATTTATTATCAATTTGTTAAAAAATATAAAACAAAAATTTTTATTAAATTTTATTGTATTTTAAAAGTTTTAGATATTTATTATTTTGATTAAAGGAAAAAATGACTTTTTTATTTTTATTTTTTATTAAATATTTAATAAAGATATCTATATAAAAATTGCTTCATTTGTTTAATCTTTCTTATTTTAAATAATTTAGATTGAAAATGTTCATAATACATTCGATTCTTTATGTTAAACAAGATACTGGTCTTTACATTTATTTAATTTATTTTTATATTTATTACTATTTTTCATTTGCCATTATAATTATAATTTTAAATGTTATTTTTTATAAATATGGAAAATTATTTTAATAAAATATAAATAATTATTTCATATTATTTTTATTTTAGGTAATTATTTATATATTAACTTAATGATATTGAAAAAAAATAAAAATGAAATTTTATAAACAAATATTTAAAATATTTATATAAATTACAAAATACATTATTAAAAATATACAATAAACTATCATTCTCAAAATAAACTATTTTATTAGGATTTTTAATCATGATTAAATAACAATCTTAAAGAGGTAATATTTTTTTTTAATTCACTTGAAATATTCATTACTCCTTTTTTAAATGAGTTTGTATTAGAATCATTATCTATATCACTACCATTAATAATTAATGTCCCTAAATGAACATATGAATCATTTTTATCTCTTTTATAATTTTCAATAATATTATTAGGAGAATATTTTTTATTATCAGGTTTTAATCCATTATATTCTTCATCATCATCTTCATCTTCTTCTTCTTCAATTTTTAAATTTTCAATAGCTTTTTTTTTATAATATTCTAACTTAACAAATTTTTTATTTGCTTCTCTTAAATCTTCATATTCAAATATTCCATTTAAATAATAAGCCAAACATATTAATTCATTATCTTGAATTGAATCATAATAAGGTAAAATAGGCATTCCATTATTTAAATTATAAGTAAATGATACAACACTATTATCAATAATAATAATATCTTTTAAATTAATATTTTTAAAAAGACTTAAATCTTTAATATATATTTCTTTTCCATCAATTTTAACAGAAGTACAATTATTTCTATATAATCTATAAGGAAAAAATGATCTTCCAGGATCCATAAAATCTAAAACTGCATCTGCATAAGTTTTATGACTTGCTGTAAAAACTACAATTATATATTTTTCTTTAATTATATTTAACGCATTTTTCCAATTTGGTCTTATATTAATTCCAATTTTACCTTTTTTATTTGATGGTAAATTTACACATATTTGAAATTGACATTCTTCAATATTTTTTGCTTGACAATGAACTAAAGTTTCATCTAAATCAAAAATTACTAATTTTTTATTTCCAGAATTAATAATATTATCAAAAGGAAAATCTAAAGGAGTACATTTATTTATAATTTTAGATTTTTCTATTTCAATCATTAATTGAAAACACATTTCTGTATAAGTATAAAAATTTGTTATATCTTCCATATTTGATAATGATTCAACTTCTTCTTGATTAAAATTTAAAAAATTTGAAGATACTGTTTTTTTTGGAGGTGGTCTAAAAAAATTTTTTTTTGGAACACAATATGTTTGTAAACCAACTAATCTTCTTTCAAGATTTGATTTATCTCTTACTACATCATCTGTTGTTGATGATACTCTTTTTAATATTAATTTATTTTCTTCTTTTATATTTTTTATTATTGAATTAATTTTATTATTTACTTTTTTATTATTATTATTTTCTAAATTATTATCATCTTTTTTAACTTCTGGAATACTTAATGATGTATTTAATTTTGTTTTTTCTTCTATAACTGGTTCGTTAATTAAATTTTTCTTTAATGCTTTTTTTATTTCATTTAAAGACTCAGAATTTTTTTTTGATATATTATCAGTTATTAACTTTATTTCACCTTCATTGAATGTTATATTAAAGGAGTTTGTATCCAAAGGAGTAAATGAAAATTTTTTTCTAGGTAAATTTGGTTGAGAATGTTTAGATACTATATATGATATTTTTGAGTTTGATATTAGTTCTGAATCCATTTTTTATTATTAACGAAAAAATAAAAATATTAAATATAATAAAAAATTACATTTTCGAATTATTTTTGTATTTTTATAATAAATATTTAATAATATAATTTACTATTAATATATTATGTTAAAGAAATTTTTAAATCAAAAAATGTATTTGAACTAATAATCTTTCCTGATATTTTTTCTTGATCACCAATATGAATATCTTTTTTTAATAAATATAATTGTTTTCCTGCTTCTTCCTCATCTTTTTTTATATATTTTTTATATTCTTTAATTTTCTGTTCTCTTTTAATAGTTTTATATTTTCCTATTGTTTTTTCTATTTCTTTTGAACCATAAAATAATTGGTAAAATAAACTATTTGGATTATCAAGTAAGTTAATTTCTCTTTTTGAAAAACAATTAATTTCTTTATGATTTTTCGTATTTTTTTTATTTGGTTTTGATATTTTATTCATAGTTTTTGAAAAATTATGATTTGAAAACGACAACAACCTTTCTTTTTTTTTATTTATTTTAAATTTAATTATTTTTTCTTCTAATTTTTTATTATTATGAATTGCTGATAATAATCTTTTATTTTTTTCTGGATTTTTATTAATTTTATAAATATTTAAGTATCTTGAAGATAATAAAGTTAATCTAAAATCACTTTTTAAATTAATTGGACTTTTATACCTATCTCTCATTTTATTTTTTTCTTTTGACATATTTAAATATTTATTTGAATATTTTACACTTGAATTTGATTTTTCATTTTCTGTGTGAAGCATTGATGTTCGATCTAATGTATTATATTTATTTAAATCTAATCTACTAATTTTAACAGAATTAAATGAAGTTTTTTTATTTGCAAATTTTATTGGAATATTATTTGAAACAAAATTAAAAGACAAAACTTTTCTTTTTACATTTCTACTAAGTTTATCAAATAATTTATTTTTATTTGATTCCATTTTATAATTTGAAGTATTTTAAAGGGATATTATTAATTGATTTTTTTTATTTATTTTTTAATATTTAAATTTAATTTCTAATATATGAATTGTAAATATAAAAAAAAATTTCAAGATTATTCAAAATATAATACAGATAATTCATATTATATTCCAATACCTTATAAGAAAAATGATATAGGAATTAATAAAAATGAATATGATGAAAATATATATCCAAATACAGATAGATATTGGCCTTTAGAAAAATTTAAAAGTGTTAATCGTATTCAAAAAAATATAAATAATTCTTTTTTAATTGAAAATGATATTTATATAAATAGACAAAATTCTTCAAATAATATTATAAATCATGATGATAAACAAAATTCACAATATTATAATAAATTTTTAACAAAAAATAATTATTATGAAAATAATAACAATAATTTTTCTAATTTAGTTAATAATGATTATTTTGATAGTAATAATAATCAAATGCAAAGTTATTCTCAAAGTGGATATAATAAAAAAAATTTTAGTAGGTCATCAAGTGAATTTCAAAAGGAAAATTTTGAACCAAATATACAAAAAAATTATAAAGACTCTTCGTTAATAAATAATAGACAAGAAATTTATATTGATTTAAATAAAACTAAATCATTTAATCAAAGTTCATATAATAATACATTTAATTATATTCAGAATAGTAATTTAAATTACCATAGAAATTATAATTATTATTCATCAATGAATTTATTAAAAAATAAATATTCTCAAAATCAAAATATTGAATTAGGTAACCCTAAAGTAATTAATAATAAATTATATGAAGAAACTCAGAATAATAAAAATGAGATAAAATCAATGTATTTGGAAAGTAAAAAAAAATATAGAGAACTTCTTAATAATTATACAAATTACACTAATAATAAAAATGAAAATATTCCAATTAAATACAAAGAAAATATAACAAAATCAAACATTGAATCATATAAAAATAAAAAATCATATAATACTAATTCAAATATAGATAATTTAAATGATTATTCAGTTGATTATTCATCGAAAGCATCAATTGATAATACTTTAGGGAATATAAATACAAATGTAAATCCAATTTATAAAAAAGTTAAAATAAATAATAATAATAATCAACTATTAAAAAATGATAATATTAATTTAATAAGAAGAGATTATTCAACTGGAATTTATCGTCCAAATAATAATTCAATCTCTCCAGATAAAAATTTAAATAATTCTTCAAATTTTTCATCCTATATCAATAACTATTTAAATTTAAAAGTTAAAAATAAAAAATATGAAAAAGTTAATTATTCAAATAATAGTAATAATACAAACAAAATTAAAGATATTTCAAAATCATGTAATTCTTTTACAACAGGGACAACAAATACTTTTGAAGATAATTTAATGAATCATAAAAAAAATTTAAAAATCATAGAATCTGTTGAAGAATTACATTTAAATTATGTAATTATGCTTCAAAATACAAAGAATTTAATTAAATATCAAGAAAATGTTAATATAACATTATATCCAAAGAATAATAATTATTCTTTTAAAGAATCTACTGTTACTTATACACATGAAGAAGAATTATAATAATATATAATAATAATTAATTTTTTTTTAATATATAAAAATTATAAAAAATAATTTAAAATTTTTTTATAAATAATGAAATGGATTATCACAAAAATCAAAAAATATTTGCAAAAAATATTTAATTATTAATCCAAAAAAAATGAATTCAAATATATCTATAAATTATACTAATAAAAGGAAATATAAAATAGGTCCAAAAAGAGCAAAGTTAATTCGTTCAATTTTTGAAATAGATGATACTTTAGTTCAACCAAATAAAAAAAATCTAATAAAAATAAATTACGATAAAAATATTTATTTTCAAAAAAATGATGATTCAAATGATTTACAAAAAATAATAACAAATGTAATAAAAAATCCAAAAAATAATGAAATAAAAGAAAATATTTTTAAAAATAATAATATATTATATGATAAAAGTATTGGAAATAATAATGATAAAAATAATAAAAATAATGGTAATATAAATAAAAAATTTCCTAAATTAAATTTTGATTTTCCAAAAATAGATGAAAATGAATTAATGTCAGTCCCATGTATGAATTGTGGTAATTTAATTAATATTAATGATATTGAAAATCATTCATTAATTTGTTTAAAAGTTTCAGATGAAATTATGAAAAATGAATCTTCAAAATATGAATTATATTCAATTGATTATAAATTAAAAAAATTAAAAGAACATTTATTATCTATTTTAAATAAAAGTAATAATATTAATAGTAAAAATGATAATGATATAGAAATTATAGATTTATCTTCAATTTTATTAGAATATATAAAAGAAATAATTGTACTACAAAAAATTGATATTCCAACAATAAAAAAACTTAAACAATTGATTAAGAACTTAGAAAATATTTCAATAAAATATCAAAATAATATTCCTGAATTAATATTAATTGATCGAACAAAAATATTAGTAAATGAAAAATTTAAAATATTTAAAAATACATATAAATTAGAAGTTAATAATAAAACTATTAATTCATCAAAGACAGGAGAAATAAAAAACAAAGATGATTTAAAATTAAAAATTCAACAATTTGAAAAAAAAAATCAAGAAACAGAATCAGAAAAAACAATAAAAAAACAATTAAAAACTTCAAATTCAATAAACAATTCAAAGAGAAGTAAATCAAATATAATAAATTCTATTATATCAGAGAAAAAAAATGAAGATGAAGATTCACTTTTTTCTGACAAAGAAAACAATAATAATATAAATAATAATATAAAAGTCGAAGAAATTATTTCAGATGTTGAAAATAATTCTAATCTTTTAAGTATTAATACTTCAGTTTCAAATTTAAGTGATATTGGTCAAAATTTTTCTACAAATAATAATCTAAGAATAAGTAATACAAATTTAAAAAAAGAAAATAATGAAAAAAATAATGAAATTACAAATAATCAATTAAATGATAATAATGATAATATAAATAATGATTATTTTTCTGAAGATGAAAAAAAAGACAAAAAAAAATTCTTTCTTGAAGTCTTAAAAGTAAAATTTGAAGAATTACATTCAACACATAAAGGTCAAATAATAAATCAAAAATATATATGGGAAGAATGTAAAAAGCAAAAAATCCCAAAAGAAAAATGGACACAATTTATCCTTTCCGAATTAAATAATCCCTATAAATATATAGAAATAGAAAAAAAAGAAAAAAAAAACAAATCAAAACACCCAACAATGGAAATAATAACAGAAGAAAAATAAAAAAAAAAAAATAAAAAAAACAATTAAAAAATTATTTATATATATATATTTAATAAAAAAAACCCATTAATAAAAAATTAATAATAAAAAAAAATAAAAAAAAAATGAAAATGTTGGAAGTTACAATAAACGGAACAAAAACCAAAGTGCCTCCATGTACCTGTGGAAAATGCATAGTCCGTCGTTTAAGAAAAGATTTCTTCAACCCATTACCATATGGAAAGAACTTAAACACAACATACAAAGATGATTACGACTGGAAAGTAAATGACCCAGAGAATCCAGATGATGTATACAATCGTTCAAAACACAATGCATTTGAAGGAGCATATAAAGAGCATATTCCAACATCATTAATATCAACAATGAAAATGGATTATAAACCATTTAAAGTAAAACAAGATCCAAAAGAAAAAGAAGTAGAAGAACCATATAAATTTCCATTTATGGGTAAATCAACATATAAAAGACAATATCCAAATTGGGGAGCAATGGTCCTGTTCCTGATTCTGAAGAAGATAAAATTCCTGAAATTAATGTTCCTTTAAGAGGTGTTCCTAATTATACTGAAAGTTATCCTGCTTATGATCCTAAATATTATAAAGGAAGGGAACCTTTAGATTTTGCAAAAGCTACTTTGAAGTTTTATGGTGATTTAGATCCTAGAACTACTTATAGAGATGATTATACTGAAAAAGATTTAAATGATCCTAATTATTTTCCTAAGGATCCACTTATTAATAGTGCTAAAGGAGAAAATACTGCTTTAATTCCTGCTGATAATGCTCCTGGAGCTTTTGATACTACTTATAAGAAAGATTATATTAAATATCCTGGGGATATGTGTGAGTTGAGGAAGTATTTAAATGCTAGAGGAATGAGGTATTTGGTTATTTAATTGGGTTTTTTTTTGTTTTTTTTTTCTTTTTTTTTTGATAGATGTTTTTAATATTAATAAAAATTGTTTTTTCATATATAATGTTTTTTAATGGTTTTTTTTTTTTAAATAATTTTTTAATTCTTTTTTTTTTTTTTTGTTTATGTTTTTATTATTTTTAATTTTTATAATTTTTTTTACTTTTATTAAATTATATTATAAATAATTATAATAAAATTTTTTAATAAAAATAGATTTAAATAAAAAAAATATCTATTTATATTAATTAATCAATATATTCATCAATTAAATGTCTAAAAATGAAAGATTTAAATAATTCAATCTTTTCTTTTTTTAAAATAAATTTTTGATTTTTTTTATATTTAGAATAAAAATATATTTTTTCAGAAAATAAAATATAATAAATTAAATTAACGATTTGAGCAATGGGATTAAAATTATCATGTTGTATGCGTCCAAATGTAGAGGAAAATAAAAGCAATGAAATCATAGCTAAGAAAAACGATGATTTAGAGACAATTGATGTAGATAACAATAAAGATTTTAAAGTCTCTCAAAATATAAATGAGCCATTTTCAGAAAAGAAAAGAATAACAAACGAAATTCATACATTAGAAGGTGGTGATAATACAATAGATACAGAAAAAAGGAAAAATTTAAAAGCAAATCAATTAGGAAAAACAGATAAAATAGAAGAAGATAATGAAAATGAAAATAAAAATATTAGTCATGATGAAAATGAAAGCAATAATAAAGATGGAATAGAAAAAGCAAATGATGAAAATAAAAGCAAAGAAAAAAATGAAATAGTTGAATTTGATGAAAATAAAAACAAAAAAAAAAATGAAAATAATAATAAAAATGAAATAGTTGAAGTTGATGGAAGTGACCAAAATTTTGAATATGAATTTAAACCAATAAATAAAAAAGCTATGAATCAAAAAACAAAAGCAACACCACAAAATGAAATAAAAATAGTAAATGAAGATAGAATTTATGAAATAAGTGATGAGAAATCAGATAAAATTTTTGAAATGTTTGATAATGTAAGATTATATCCTAGTAATTATATTAATCAAGTTAATGAAGAAAAAATTAGTAATTTATTAAAAGAAGTTGAAAAAACTCAAATTAAACCAAATGCTTTAATTAAAGAAAATTTTTTTTTTTATCAATTTAGAGAAGGATTAATGAATATTTATGCTACTCCAAGAGATGATGAAGATTTATTAGAAGATGTTTATAAAGCTTTTTTTAAAAATTTTAAAAATTATAAATATTATTATGTTGAATGTCCTATTAATAATGAAGAAGAAGCTGTTTGGATTTTACTTAAAAAATATGAAAAAGATGCTATTAAGGAATTACTTTTAAAATATATTTCATATTGTCTTATTTGTGCTTTACCAATTATTGATTCTGATAAAATGAAAGTTTATTTTATGATTTTAGAATAATTTTTTTATTTTATAAATTAATTTTTTGATATTGTTTAAATAAATAAAAATTTCAAATTATTTTATATATGCCTTATTAAAAAAATATAAAATAAAGAAAAAATAATAAAATATCCAAAATGTCAAAATTAAAAACAAATGAAACAGATAAACTTCTTTCAACTTCAATAAACAATTCTCAAAATGATAGTATGAAACCATTAACAACAGATCCATCAAATACCTTTAAAATATTAAATACAAATCAAAATAATTTACGTTCAATTAAAAGTTTAACATCATCTCCTCCACAAAATGGAATATCAAAAGGAAATCAAAAGCCAAAACTTCATTCAAAAAGGACAATAAAATCATTTCAAAATAGTGTAGTAAGTAAAAAAAGTTTTAAAGAAGATGATGATGATAATGATGGAATAAGTCATAAAAGTTTTAAATTAAATGAAGAATCAAAAAGTGTAGGTAGTAAAAGTATAAAAAGTAAAGGAACAAATGTAGATAAAGATGAAAATGAAGAAGAAATTTCAAAATCTGAAAATGAATCACAAAATAATGATGATTATGATGATGAACAAGAAGAAATTGATAATCAAGTACAAAATAATGAAGCAATAAATAGAAAATTATATAAAAGAGAAAAAATATGTGATACTGATACAGAAGATGAAGAAAGTGATAATGAAAAAGAAGTTCCTTGGATTATTTTACCAGATACTTCATATAAAAAATTTTGGGATCTTTTATTAAGTGTTATTATTATGTATAGTGCTATTCATACACCTTATGAAATTGCTTTTTTAGAAAAATTTGGTTTTTCTTGGTTTGATATTATTGTTATTGTTATTTTAGCAATTGATATTATTTTAACTTTCTTTTCTGCTTATACTGACAGTGAAGAAAATTTAGTTAAAAATCATAAAAAAATTGTAATGAGATATCTTAAAGGATGGTTTTTTATTGATGTTTTAGCAATATTTCCATTTACATTATTTATTGATATTGATAAAAAAAATATAACAAAATATTCAGTTTTACCTAAATCATATAGATTAGTTAAATGTATTGAATTATTAAGAATAACAAAAATGAATAGTAAAGGAAATGTACATCATGTAACAAAATATTTTTTAGAAAAATTAAAAATAAATGCAAATATAGAAAGATTATTATTTTTCGTATTATTATTTTTCTTAATGAATCACTTATGTGCATGTTTCTGGTTTCTTACTGCAAAATTACAAGATATGGATCCAGATTGTTGGGTAGTTCGTTTAGGTTATGTTGATTGTTCAAATGTAGAATTATATATAATATCATTTTATTGGACATTAACAACAGTAACAACTGTTGGTTATGGTGATATTTCTGCTGGAACTACACTTGAAAGAGTTTATAATTTATTTATTATGTCTTTTGGTGTTTTATTATATTCTTTTGCTATTGGTTCTTTAAGTTCTATTGTTTCTACTATGGATCAACAAACTGAAGAAATGAATCAAAAATTACAAATTTTAAGTTCTATTAAAAAAGAATTTAATTTAAATCAAGGAATTTATGATAAAGTTAGAAAAGTTATTAAATATGATTTGAGTAGAAATCAAAAAGATAAAATGAATTTTTTACAAGAATTACCTAATAAATTAAGAATTGAATTAAGTCAAAATTATGCATGATAAAGTTATTCAAAATTTATATTTTTTTAGAGATCAACCTAGTGATTTTTTTGCTTATGTTGCTCCTTTATTAAAACCTGTTAAATTTTCACAAAATGATTATTTATATAAAGTACAAGATATGATTGATGAAATGTATTTTGTTGCGAAAGGAACTGTTATTTTTTGTTTAGATAAAAAATATGGTGAGAAAGAAATTAGAGAAATTAAAAAAAATAATAATTTTGGTGAAATTGAAATGTGTTTAAATGAGAAATTAACTTTTAATATTAAAATTAAAAGTAGAAATTGTGAATTATTTGTTTTAAAAAAAAATGATTTTTTAAGATTATCTGTAAACTTTAAAGAATTTATAGAAAATTTCTTACATAAAAGTTTAATGAAATATTTAAAATTTAATGAAGAGAAAAATAAAATGATAAAAGAATTTGAAACTTTAATGAATAAAGCAAATAATAAAAATAAAGAAAAAGAAAAAGAAGAAGAAAAGAAAAGTAAAACATCAGAACAAAGTTCAAATCATAATCATTTAATTGAAAGTGAAAGAAGTAAGAAAAATGAAGAAGATTCAGATTCACATATGGATGATTCAGAAAATAATAAAGAAAAAAATTTAATTGATAGTTCACATGAAAAATCACCAACTGCAAATAAAACAAATAGAAGTAAAAAAAGTGAAGAAAGAAGTAATTCTGATTTATCTTTAATACAATTAAAAGAAATGAAAAGCGAAGATGGTGAAATAAATGATAAATTAAAAAAGAAAATTGATAAAATTTCTCATTATTTAGAAAAAGGAAATATTAATTTAGATGGTATTGAAGAAGATCCAAGGGAATTACTTAAGAAAATTAAATTAGAAACTGATTTAAATTCAAAAAATGAATTAGTTGGAAAATTAGAGGAAATTATGAAAAAAGTCTTTGAAAATAATCCTAAACAAAATTAATATTAGGGTAATATTATAAATTTATTAAAAAAATTTTATGTATAATGTAAATAATGTCTCTTTTTATTCAATTCAATTTATAAATAAATGTATAAATATATAAAAATTTGAATAAGAGAATCAAACAGTAAATAATCTTTTAAAAAAATTTAAAATATTAATTAATTTTTTAATATATATTAATCTTAAATTATTTATAAATTAATTTTTAAACAAGTTTAATACTTTTAAAAAGTTTTAGTAACAATAAAAATTTTTTTATTGTTTTAATATATTATAATTAGATTTATTAAAGATAAAATATAGTGTAATTTATATTTTCTAATATTCATTTTAAAGAAAAAAAAATTAATTTATTTTTATTTTTAAATTCATATTAATATTTATTATTATATGTTATATTTTCATTGTTTCAATATTTTGTATTAAATTAAAAATTTAAATTATTTGCAAAATATAATATATAAGTTTATAAAAATATTAAAAAAATATATTTATAAAAATAAAATGAATATGTACTTTTTTATTATATTTTCATTTTTATTCCCAAATGTAATATTAATTGCAATGAAAGTAACTAATGTATCTTTCCCTATAAATTGCAATAAATATTTCAGAGGAACATATCAATTTAATATAACCTTATTATGTAACGATTGTTCAGATTCAAATCCATCAATAGAAGAAGATATATTAATACCATTAAAAGATGGAAAAGTTAATACATCATTAAATGCAACATGTTTTATCCCAAACACAACACAAAAAACAACAATATCAATATGTAGATTAGCAAGTATATCAAGATCATATCCACTTAATTTAATTGAGCAAGAAACATTAGGAACAAATGTAAATATAACAGTTCCAAACAATGTATCAAATATAACAACAAATGAAAATATAGGAGTATTAATTAATACAATGAAAACAAGTGAGAGACAATTTATTGATAATACAATAGAAAATGAAGAATTAGGAAGAGTTTTTAGTCTTTTTTTTGAAGAAGATATTTATAAAGGTAATATTACTTCTTTAATTGTTACTAATGATTCTAATATTGTTAATATTAATCTTACTAAATGTACTTATGCTGGGAGTCAACTTTCTTGTAAACCTGATGAAGGAACTCTTTTAGGAGATTCTAGAAGACCTAAAGATATTTTTACTTATAGAGTTTATTATAATGATTCTTGTGGTACTAAAAATACTGGAGTTGTTTTACAGGTTAATAGTGCTTTTTTCTTAAGGTGGAATTTTATTAAGGTATTATTTTTAGGTTTTTTTATTATTTTATGATTTTTCCTTTTTTTGTTTTTAAATATTTTTTTTTCGGTTTTTTATGGAATATTATTAAATTGTAATTATATTTATTTTTCTTTTTTTGTTTTAAATTAATAAATATTATTTAAATTTATTTTTAATTTATATAAATTTAATTATTCTTCTACTCAACTTACTTTTTAGACCTAATGATGGAACTCTTTTAGGTGAATCAAGAAATCCTAAAGATATTTTTACTTATAGAGTTTATTATAATGATTCTTGTGGACTTAAAGATACTGGAGTTATACTCCAAGTTAATAATTGTGAATTTTTAAAATTTAATTTTTCTATATTATTTCTATTAATTTTATTGGCTTTTTTGTAAAATAAAGCTTCTTTATTTTTGCTTATTTTATTTAGTTATTTTATTTTGGTAATTCATTTATTTTATTTGTTAACTGAGTTACTAATTTATTTATTTTATGAAAAACAAAATTTTTTAATGTAAAATATATTTTATCTATATCATTTAATATTTTTTAAGTTTATTTTAATATAATTTAATATTTCATTAAATGTTTTATTATTTTTAAAATATAAAATTAATTTTTTAGATTATATATATTTTATTTGAAAATCTTTT